>OX465096.1:228272-255772 GCA_949987625.1 Chalcis sispes
AAGCCGAGCGAGCCCCTCTTCACTCCCACCTCTTGCACGACTCCGTGACTTGGCACGTGCGCTTTATTAGTTACTCGCAACTGTAGCTTTATCGAACCATAAGTACAAACATTGCCTACGAGATAAGAAATTTGACAAATTATAAGTTTTTGAAACGGGCACAGCTTTTTATGTCATAAACGGTACGTCGTTAAAGTCGTTGACTTTTCCACGGTAGCTCTTTCATGTTCACATCGCATTTCAAGTTATAGCGCTAATTTAAACGGCGCATACGAACTCGTGTCATTTCTACAAGACCCTTCGAGAAAATAAGAGTTTTTACATCAAGCACATTCATAATTCTTATTTATTGAAGCGTAAATTAACGTGTACTTTTACAATTGCAATTGAACGGAAAGTTCTTATCAGGAGTTTGCTTTGAGTCGAGTTTGAGCTAAAAATTATAACTATAGTAGCTCAATGTTGTGTGTATTTTGTTTGAAAACAAATAAGTCAACGAGATAATATAAATACACGGGAAAATATATAAAATTTAGTCGGCAAGCCGTTTACACGTAGTAATTCGAGTAAAGCATAATTACTATATTTAACGGAGATTTAGCTTCCACAATGATTATAAATGCTGCACGATGGCGCGCAAATAGGAAGAGTACATAAATTATTTATGTCCGATGAGCATCATCTCGGTACAAGGGATAAGTTACGCGTAAGTCGGTTCAGGAGCATACCGAAGCGAGGGGAAGGAGGATCTTGGCAAGTCCAAGGAGGAAAGCGAGGGCCACAGCGCCGCCGGCGGCAAGAGCAAGGAGCCAGCGAGAGGGAAGAAGGAGAGCGAGGGGAGTTGTTGCGCGATAGTTTGAACGATCTATGACCCGAGTTCACTAAGAGACCGCGAAAGGGTGGATTTACTGGTCCGCCCTACGTTCACACCACACAAATCCAAGTGACCGTCGGTCGGTTTCACCCCCATGCTTCCGTCTCGTCGCACGACTTATGGCACTCGAAGCAGCTTCCCCTTGGCCAGAGCTTCTCGCGCGCGCACACACGACGAACGGAGCGCGAAAGAGACGGAGAAAGCTTTGCCTTTTCGAATCGGCAGCCCGTAACGGACTAACTTGCTGCCCGACAATCGCAAGAAATCGACGAGCACCAACAGAGAGTCTCGCCTCGATTCGGCTCGCTTTTTTCCTATGATTTATATACGCGCGCCAATTTATGCGCGAGCAGCTTATACTATCCACTTTTTTCGCCTTCCATTGCTTACTTGAACAAGATCAAACGCAAGAAGTTGAAATGTTCGGTGATCGGTGACGTTCATCGAAGAAGCGTGAAATCGGTGCTTAAAAAGGAAAAGAGCCCCAGAGGGGAAGGGCGGAAGGACGGCCAGAGCATCGATCGTTGAGAGACGCCGCTTCAGCATCTTGTCGCTCGCGTTTTTCGCCTTCAACAACGTGGAGGTCGGCGTCTTTTTTTCCAACATCAGATGTCATCGCGCGTTGTATAGGGCGGCGAGGCGCTGCCGTGGCACCGGGCCGAGTGGCATCAGCTATGCCGGCTGAGGGAGAGGAGGCTCGCCGCGTCGGCTGAAGCAAAAAAAGCCGCTCGTTAGCTACGTGAGAAATTAATTATTTGCCGGGCATACGCAGCCGCGGCGGACGCCGACCAACGTTCGGCTCTTCCCCCCCCTCCCCCTCCCTCCCCCTTCCCTCCCTTCATCCCTTTGCGCAAGTAATGGTGAAAAATGTCCGGATTGCGCGGGATTACGCGAGGGATGGCCGGTGGAGTGGGACGCCGCTGGAAAGAATAAGAAGAAACGTATCGGTGTGGCTCGTTACACTTAAATTGGAAAGAATGACGGAGTGTTCTCGTTATTCACCGCGAATAATATAGGAAAAGAAAGTCCGACCGAAGAGCGAAAACGAGCCGCGCTTCGCCCGACCCCGTTTTCCTCTTTTTTTCATGCTCTTTCTCACTCTCGTTCTTCCCTCTTTATGCTTTTCTCCGATTTCGCTCGCCAAAGCGGAATTTCCCGTCTGAATATTTTTCGTGCCTTTGTCTTTGTTCTTCCACCAAACTGTAGATTTTTATTGCATTTAGTTCGCGATCGATATACTTATTAATATATTTTTCAGAGCGATATAAAAAAATTTATAAAAATATAGAAAAATATAGAAATATATATACCATATATATATATATATATATATATATATATATATATATATTTTTTTCCTCATTAATTCTAAATTATCACTGCCAAAAGTGAAGGAAATTAATTTTTTATCAAGGAAATATAATTTTTTTCGGCCTGTTTTTAAATAAAGTTATTGAATCGATCAGAGATGGAAAGAAGATGGGTCAGCGGGTGTTTGACTCTGCGCGTCTATTAAACGGCGCTTTGCTTCTCGCCCTTTCTCGCGTTCTCTCGGCAAAACCGCCAACGAAGGTCGCCCGGAGTTTGAGCTGCCCACAACGGCGGTCTCTCTCTTCTCTAAGATCAAGTGCTCGGGGCTACGCTGCCGCCCAGGCGTCCCCTTTCTAAGCTACGGATCTCGAGGCTCTGCCCTCTCTCGCTCTTGTCTATCCTTTTTCGTCCCGTTAGCGGGCTGTGCGCGCACCGACCAAGCCAAATTCTTGCGGTCACCCGCTAAATTCAGTCGAGCTCATTGACTTTTTACCAGTCTAATGTCGCCGGGTACTCTGGCTTCTAAAAAAGTATTATTGTTTCACCGAGTTAACATTTATAATAAACTAGTAGTTGCTTTACCCGCATCACTAATTATCATTTTTTATTTTATTTATATTAAGATAAACATTTAAGTTGCTCTATCAAACATTCTCGTCCGCAAAGTAGGACTACCTTTCTTATTTATTGTACTAATCCGGCTTCTCCCAACGACCTTAACAATTAACCAGGCGCGCTTTATGATATCTCGTCTCGCAAAGCCTGCCAGCAGTGAATTTCGAGCGCGTTCGCACGATCCATAGACCATTCGGGGAAAGTGTCGGCTCGTCAAATAAATTGTGGAAAAGGGAGGCGGTGGCAGCGAGTTGCTGCGCGCAATGGGAAAAAGCGCGCGGCATTTCCGTAATTGCGCCTCGGTGGCGAGGCAGGCGGCGGAGGCCGGTTTAAGGCATCCCGAGAGCAGTTCATGCGGCAGGGCCATCGAGAGGAGGGCCTCGTAGATCCCGGCTCGAGACGAGTATCGCCCGGAAGCCCCCCCGTACGCTGTATCGTAGATCGCTTCTTTGGCTTTCCGAGCGCATAGGTGCCCTTAGGCGGAAAGCCGACGGCACGGGCCACGGCCGGGAGAAGTCGGTGGCGCGCGACTGCTTTACTATCGACTCTCACGAATGGCGAGCGCACGAGTGAGCGAGCGAGCTGAGCTGCTCCCCGCGGCGGTATTCCTCGGGAGTGGGTCAAGCGCCGTGTGTGTAAGTGCGTGCGTGCGTGCGTGCACGGATCTATGTTTATGTAGGAGAGGGAGAGATATAGACGAGCCTAGAGTATCGTCGCCGGAAGTCTCCGTCGGGACTGGCAAGCCGAAGGTTGGGGTAATTGGATAGAGGAGATCGGGAGCGTCCAACCATCTCTCTGAACTGTTTCAGCCTCGCTTCCTCTGCTCTTTCGTCCGCAGTGGTCCACCGCGCTCAGTGAAAATTGCGAGCGGCATCTCTTCTCCTCTCTTCTTTCTGTTCTGCTCGTGTGATGTATACGGGACTCTTTTTTTCCCCTCTGTATGGTGCTCGAGTAAAAGAAGACGTAAAAGTAAAGTATGAGTAAAAGAATTTCTACTTTCTATTGTGAACATTGCTTATTTTTTCAAAGTTCTCCGTGGCACGCTACTCAAAGAAATAACTCTTGAAACTTATTGGCTTTATTCACGATTATTTCTTGTTGTGTAAATATTTTAAATTTTGCAAAATAATGAAGGATACATCCGCAAGAAATACAAATGACGCAAAGATGAAAAATTTCAAAATTCAATACATGTATTGAAAAGAATTATTAAAACGATGTACTCGTTAAGTCATCTTTAATATAATTTATAGAATTATGTAAGTAAATTTAATAAATGATGTAAATATACGCATGCAAGCTATTGATTGTTGTAAAAATTTGCGGTCGACTAAAACACTTTTATTTTCAAAGGACGATGCTTTGGTGGCTGTTAAATCAAGGCAATAATTCTTGAGAAAATCGTAGTTAGGAAATCGCGCTTGAGCGGTTATGCGCACGAGTGCGCATATTTTTGATTTATTCTAATTGCTATTTCGATAATGGGCCTCGGCTCTTGCATTCCCATTATCGAACTCGCTCGAGGAATACAATTGTATTCGAGTTAACGTAACATAACGCGCGCGCGCGCGCGCATCCGACCTTCGCGCGGTGCTTGCTAATTATTAGCTAATTTGCCGTTAAATCTTCGCTGACCGCTGAATTATCGCTTCTGTCGCTCGGAGTTGGCAAACGACTGACGGTATAATTGAAAACCTAACCCTAATTGCATTACTTCCCTATAGCTTTTACACTTTTTCCATAATCTTCGACTCGTAAATTTTCTTTCCCTCTCTCCAGGCCAATTTACAGCGAAAAACATGACGACTAATGTTTGAAATAAGAAATTTGTTATTTAATCGCGACAACGACGAAGCATTCCCATCTAATATGACACGTAAAACACGGCAAAAGCCCTTTGCTTTGTCGGTCTCGAGCGATCCTGCGACCGCCGTCTAAAGCACAAGTTCTGCTGCGGCTGAGAAGTATACCGGCGGACGCGTTCCTCTTGGCCCACCGAACATCGTTTGATATTGTTTTGCGTATCTCGAGGAAAGCCGCACGGGGACGCGCGGTATTAGTCGCCGGGCTCGAAAAACCGCGCGCTCGGGCTTTCCATCTCTCTCATTCCTCATCGCCTTTAGATAAGGTTTGGCGGGAAAACCTCAGCGCTAAGCAGCTTCTGGCTCGAAACGCATCGTCGAAATTCCCCGAGCTGCGGAATACATCTCGGACGCGGTTCTGTCCTCTCTTCATCTCTCTCCCCCTTTCCTTCTCCGACAGCGCGAGGCGGTTAACGAGCGAGCGACGAGCCAAACGGGGGAAGGGCGGGTGCCGAAGGAGGAGAACGAGAGTAAAAAAAAAAGCGGAGACGGGTGGAAAGAGGACCGAGGATAAAACCGCACCCGGGGATGGCTCCCGCGAGAGCCGCGTTCGAATCCCATTACCGGACTCGCGCCCGTTAAATAGGTCTCGCATCGCCGACCGGAAAATACACGCGCACCTCGTGAGCACGGTTTCTCTTAGCTCGAGCTCGTGTAATCCCCAAGTATACGCGCGGCAGCGTAAAAGCCGGCGAGCTCTTATTTGCCGCGCGATGGGAATCGATGCGTTCTATTACGGCATCTGCATTACGGCCGCGTAACTCCGGGAAATTAGATATCGGCAAAGATGTTTACGCGCGCGCGCGCGCGCACTTGTATGCATAGAGGTATTGCTTCTCTTACCCCAAAACATTTCGTGTCTCTCGCCCCTCGTTGCCAGTAGAAATACGAATATATAACGTACTTCTTGTCTTAATCAACGTAGAAGATAAATACCGTTGTTTTCTTTCTTATATACACGCGTAAAATCATATTTTTCTGCATCTTGAGAATTTTTAAGGGAAAAGTCGAGCAAATTGTTTTTGAGAAAAAAAAAATATTATTTGTTAAACAGGCGGATAGTTTACGTTGTAGAATTTTCAATCGATAATATTATATTTTAATGAGTCGGTGCAGGCGATTTCTTTGCCTCTATCTCTCCTTGTGTTATTCTACGGCACACGACTCATTCTGCTTCGCATTTCTTTCATCCGTTGATTTTCAGCTGCACGGAGCGTGGCGAAACGAAGGAACACGGCGAAACGAAAATAAAATGTAAGTGGAAATTTATCGCCCCGGGCGATAGGAGACGTTTCCGTACTTTTAAATATTTTATAAACTTTCTTCTTGCCTTGGTCCTTCTCGGTCCTGCTCCCGGGAGCAGTGCGCCGATGCTGCGTCGAGGGACAGAAGCGACGCCGCGGCCCGGCTCACGCGCTTCCGAGGAAAACGAAAAAAGGCACTCGCACCTCCCCCTAGTACCGAGAAAAAGAGACCGCTCTCGAGCTCCCGTCGATTTTACTTCTGCTCTCTTCCGTTCCTTATTCTTCTCCATTCGAGGAGCTTATATACATATAGATATCGTAATGTTATTAAAACTTCTAAATGGCTATGGATCGCGTCTCGAGCTCCTCGCGCTCGGCTTCCTCTTCCTCGCCGCGTATTTCACCGCTTTAGGCATTTTTTCCTTTTCCCTTTATAAAATACTTTCTATCTCGGGAGAGGCAGCCGTGCGGCTGTTATACGACGGGCCCGAAACACGCCGGAGCTCGATAACGCGATTCTCTTCTGTAGGCGTTCCTCGATCCTCGTCTCTTGCGGCTCGCTCTTAATTGTCGCTAACGCCACGTGCGAGCATCGCTTTTCTCAGACTCTCTCGCATTTTCTATCGCACTTTTATATAAAAAAACGCCGAAATCCAAGCAGCCCATTTTTAAATTAAAGATAAACCGAGAGACGATCGTGTTTATACAAGTACTTTTCTTTGCCTCTCGTTAAAATTTTGAAGTTGAAAATGTTGAAAAGCAACTAAATCGATTTTACGAAAACGTAAAATTAAACGTCGTCATGATTGCTCGATCATACAACGAGCACGAAAACTCATACCACGAAAACACAGCTCAGCGTATTAAGAATGGGGTGTAATATTAGTCGATGGGCTCTACGTTCGGTATAAGATAATTCGGAGAAAGGGTAATTCCCTAAGCGTCTCCAGCGCTGTTCCCGCAATCGTAACACACTAATGTGTGTAGAATCAATTATCAATATCCATAAAAGAATAGCGAGCGATCGAAGGGCCATCGAAGCTGCTCGTTTTCCCCTCGGCGGCGGCACGCATCGGCGGCCCATTATCCGAAAAGGTTCGGCAGCACGCGATCGACTACCTCGGCTGAATAACGAGACGGGCGGGAAAGCGGCTTGTTCGCAGCCCTCGTTGAACCTTCTGAATTGGTAATGCCGCCGAGCCATCGACGCCTCGCGATCTTGCCTCAAACTTGGAACACCGACTTTTTTTCCCGTGTGCTACGTCTCTTTCGACGCTCGTTTTCTTTCGCGAACAAGCTGCGGCGCTTTTCTCGGCGCCGTCGCTCGAGGTTTTTTCCGAGTCGAATCGCCGTACGGAGAAAAATGGACGGAGGGGAACGGAGCGCGTGAGTAATAAGTTTCTTTTATGGCTCCTCCAAACTAATAAGGCCCCTGCGAAACCAGCTGAATTATTTATTCTATCATCGACGGCTTGGTTTTAATATTCTCGCGGCCGCGTGCGAATTTAGACCGAGAGCGTCTATATCTATCCGATCCCTCTTAAAAACGAAATTTTACTAAGTCATATTTCAGAACTCGGGAATAAATTTTTCTGCTCCAGCGATGCTCTGCTAATTTGGCAGATTGCTTTGGCCTTTATCATTTTTTACCCGGCAGATTTTCCATCTTGTTGTGGATACAAAATTAAACCGTGTAATTTTTCCAAAATAGTATTTAACGCCCTTTTTTATTTCAGTATTTTGATAACGAAACTTGCACTTCTTTCAAAGTTTAAATTCTATTAGTTAGCATTCTTATAATGTATGAAAGAATATATTTGGGCGCGGTGTGAAATGTAGCGCGTCTCTCCTGGAGCGATTGGTTGATTTTACGGAACGGGGATTGCAAATGCGAGAAACGGGGCCCGGCAGAGCAGCGGCGCACGTTTGCATCTCGGCGGCAGCGAACGAGGGAAGATTGCTTTTCGATAAGGCATAATTAAAAATTTTCTCATTTAAGCCAAAGATAATTTGGTTTCTGTGGCGACATTCCGTGCGTTGTATCGCGGGTCGAGGCGCGTGCCTCCAACGCGGAAAAAGTAACCGCTAAAATACTCGAAAGCGATAAAGAAGATAAAAGAGCGCGAGAGTCTTGTCGGTCGCGCGGGTAATTTACATCAGCCATGCGATTCCGGAATGAGTCGCGAGCTGCGAAACGCTTCGCTAGATAGCGGTAATTAAACGCTCGCGGGGTGAGCTCGGCAAACCGAATCAGAAGCAAAAAGTACAAAAGAAGCAGCTCCTCCTCGTTTCTTTCGTGCCTCCTCTTTCTTTTTTTTTTTCTTCTTTTTCGCTTCGGTCTCCGCCACCATTTAATTCGGTACAATTATCATAATTTGCAATTACCTAGCCTGAGAGAGAGAGAGAGAGAGAGAGAGAGAGAGAAAGAGAGAGAGAGAGGGGGGGGGGGGGGGGGGGAGAAATAGTCTCGAAAGTACTTATCGATCGAATTAAAAATTCCCGGTTAAATTTCAAGGCAGCAAGCAGGAAGTAAGTAGATAGTTTCTCGCGGGCTATAAATGCCAAATGACGCACTTGTTTTCGTTTACAAAATTTGCCACTGCCAAATAATTCCGATCATTATTCTTCGTATAGATTCGCATTGCGGTTTAGAGGCTAGTTGATTCCCTAGCGGAAATCAATTCGATCATGGCGATAATAGACAGGCTCGAATTGTCAGTCGCTCGCTAGACAAACGGGCGAGGCAGGATTTTACAACTCCTTGCCGTGTTTTACAACTTGGCTTGGATAATATAATAAGCTAAAGAGAAGTCACGAGAGTGGAGGTCAGCCGGGCTTCTGGCCGAAGATAATCGGCAAACAAAAACGCACTTCATCGGTGTCGTTTGCTTATCGAAGAAAGAAGCGCGCGCCGACGTTGTTCTCGGTGCCGCCGCGTCGAGCCGTGCGATGCTGACATCTGGCGCGCGCGCGGAGAACCGTCCGGGCGCTTGACAAAACTTTTGCGGCCTCTCTGCGTCTTCTCTTTCTAGCCGACGCGGCGTATTTTTGTATTTCGCGATCTCCGTCCACTGCCCGTGCCCATCTTACTCTCGCTCCCGCAGCCCAATTTTACAACTTTAAAATGTAAAGCAAGGGCTTCAACTATTTTCAGTTAATTAAAAACTTGACGGCTGTTTGAAAGTTCATGCATCGCGCTTTATTTAAAAAAGATTATTTCGGTCCATCCTGCAGGTCTAGTCGCAAATTTCGAAGTTTATATCGTGTACTTTGTAAACATTTAATTGACGCTATTTTTACAAGTAACAGTTTTGTAAAAATTATTTTGTCATGTATGATTAAGTAAACGCAGAACGAAGCATGATTATTTATAGGAAGTTTATTTTCTCTGTACAACGCTTAACGTAGTCGTACTAAAATAAATATCTATACGTTTTCGATGCCATTTTTAATTATAACAAGAAGTTATTTTAAACAATATTTACTAATATTCGATTTCATATTTTCACTATCACGCAACAGATTATTAAAAATTTTCGTTTATTATTAATAAGTCGGATTGATTCAAATATTTTTAACGAAAAAACTTACTTTTAAATTCATTGCACATTAATTATATTGATATTTTATTTTTTAATGATTACGATAATAAAATTAATCTCTCTTCAATTTGAGGATAATTTAAAGAAATGCCTTGCACATCATGAATGCACCGTTTTTTTAGCTCATCTCGACTCGTCCCGCTTGAAGCACGTTTTGACATCGAAAAAATCATTTGAGCTTCTTTATAGTCAATAGCGCCGAGAGCTTTCGAGCGATGCGATGCCCTTTCTTTCTTTCTCTTAGTCTATGGGCGACAAAAGCTCGGCCAATGGCTCGTATGTGACGTAAGGAGCTCTTCGAGAGAAGAGAGGACGAGAGAGAAAGGCGACCGAGCAAGCCTTTTCCGGGCGCGAGCAGAAAGTTGTCGCAAAATTCACGGGACGATGAAGAGATGTGCGTGTCCGCGGGGGCTAGTGCCTCTTTCTCCACGACTGTTTTGCTATTTCGCGATTGTCTAACGCCGTCCCGTTTAACTGACCGCTGTGGGTTCGCTTCGAAGACACGCTCGACGTATCCGTCCGACCGGCAACGAACCCTTTTCGCGACCCACGCTCAGCGCATTCAATTTCTGAGCGACAACGTTTTGGAGCCCGCAGAGGTCTCCGAAATTTCTAGTGGCTCTCTTTCTCTCTCTCTCTCTTTCTCTTTCTCTCTCTTTCTCTCTCTCTCTCTCTTTCTCTCTATTTATACGTGCTTGCTTTACGAAGATGCGTGCGGACCGCGACTCTTGCATTTGTTATCTCTGAGCACTCCAGCGACGTAAAAATTAACGACGTAATGTATTTGTCTCAATGACGACGTCCTTACCTTAAAGCTTATTTCGCGTAATCTTCCGTGGTAGTTGACATAATCTCATTTCGAGAAACTTTACGCCCGATATCGTTACAATTATAATTTGATGCGATCCAGAGAATAAAATTTAATAGAAGGGGTAAAACAATCGTGCGTTGAAATACGACGCTGTCGTCAAAAGTGAGAAAAGGCTATTCATTACCATTAATCACCATTTACTTGGCAATGGTAATTAATGAAGTCTCGGGTCGACTTTTTTCCGAGCGGGGACTGCAGAGAAGAAAGAGTATTTTTTCTCGAGCAACCAGAGATCGGCAGTGTTTGAGAGTTTAATCCCGGATGAATAAAGAAGGGCAAGACGAAAGAGCGCCCGAGCGCGGGCACAGGCGCGAGAATGCAAGCTTCGTCAAATGCCCCGCGGGAGAATCTTCACTTGCAAAAAGAAAGGGTTGGTCCCTTCTTCGTTCTCGCGTTTTCTCTCCGCAGCTATACGCGGGGGCTCTCAGAGAGCCGGGGGATGAGATCGGTATCGAAATTTATTTGACGCTTTTATTTACATCAGCGTTCGGCAGCGCGACGACTCGGAAATCTCGAGTGCGAAAGAGGAGCCGGGGATCCCGAAAAGGACATCCTTTTGCGCGCGGATAAGGAGATCGAGAGAGAAAGAAAGTGGCGCACTGCCGCGGAAAAATCGTCGTGAAAATAATTGCGCCTCGGATGTTGCTCAGCCCTCTTTGCTTTTTTCTTGTTCTTTGCTGCAATGAAAGACTATAAATAAGATGTCTAATGCCATGGAAAAAAATAGAAAAAATCGCACTGCGTCGCAACACGAATTTCAACTTCTGTGGTCTTTCAAATGCTCTTTTTATACAATTTATTATTTATAAATATATATATATATATAATTTTAGAGAAGCGAGAGTTGAGTAAAATAAATATTGAGAGGTACTTTTAACGGATCATATTATTCATATTATTATTCATATTATTATTATTATTATTATTATTATTATTTTTATATTTCTATAATCAATAATGTTTGGAAAAAATATTATAATTGCGCAATCGTCAAATGTTTTGCTAGATATTTTAAATTTTGCCTTTGCTTTGGTTATTTTCGATAGCTTTTGTGCGCTCTTTACGTTGGCAATAGATAAACGTAAAAATTTATTTGCCTCGTACAATAACGAGCCGATAAGACTCATACAAAATTCAACGGGCGCTTAACCGTGTCCTATTTATCTTTAATGACTAGCATAAATCAAAAGCTGCTTAAGTGTATCCGCGTCTATGTCGTGGATCTGCGTTTTTCGATTATCCGAGAGCTTATAAAAGGGGTTTGAAGAGACCCTTGGGGTCGCGGCAGACGACGTACTCGCTTCCCTTGTTTTCGCGGGGAAAGAACTTTAAAAAAAAGGGTTGAGATGCAATAAAGAAGCGACGGCACGAAGCGGGGCAGGGAGAGATTCTTCGTTACATCGGCTGGAAGACGCCAATAACTCATTGACAAGAATCTCATCGGCTGGATAATGGCTGCCGTTTTGCCAGTACACGTTGCCGAGCTCCGCGGCCGCATTCCCGCGTTTTCTTAACTACACAGCTCCGACGCCCCTCCAACTCTTGATTAAGGTTTCGGCTTAAAAAATAATTATTTTTAATTTGTAACCGCGATAAGGAGTTTGCCTTCTTCGGGGCGCGCTGTGCCGTGTTCCGGGGACATTGAACGGGCACATTTTCAGGCACCGCCACTACCTCATGCTAATGTCATTGGAGGCCCTTTGGCATTCTTTATCTTGTATAATTGGTATTTTAATTGCGCATACTCGTAGAGAACTGTCATGCTCGTGAATTAAAACAGCCGCGCTAATTCTCTCGCGCTAATGTCCTCCTGGTACAAATTGATGGACTCTCTTTTGGGGTCAAGCGCTAGGCGCGCCGCGATATGTAGCTAAATGTATCGATGAATTTTACACAGCGCTTTTGTACTTTTTTCAGACTCCGAGAGCTATCATCGCACGATGATTTTTGTTAGCGCGACTAATATTGAGAAAAGTTTGCGGCTTTACCCTTCGAGCAAGTAAAGAGGACTGCTCCAATAAAGCTCCCCGAATATCCCAGTAAATCCCCGTTAATAATTTTTTCGAGTCTCATAAATATTAATGCGACCCATTTTTCATAGACGAATGATGCTGATTCATTTTTTACTTGGATCTTTACTCTAATGAAATTTACATCCTTTCAAATTCGTCACGTACGCGCGCGTTCTGCTCACTTTTCCGCACTATGAGATAAAATTGTGGCCCCCTCGGAATAGTAGCCTCTGTAATGAAATTCGAAACAATCGAACCCAAACGTCGATTGCTTATTTATCTTTTTTATTATTATTATTATTATTATTATTATTATTATTATTATTATTATTATTATTATCATTATTTTTTTTTTTTTTTTTTTTTTTTTAATTTTGGTCATTCGATAAATTAAAATAAAACATATATTATAATATTTAAATAAAATTTGGGGCGAGTTTGGACAAGTTTGAACTGGTGAGGCGCGTTAAGCTTAAATAATGAATTTTGCCATCAAAGCTCGCAAGGGTTCAGGCAAACACATCAATTTCGCTGAATGTCTCGAGAGCGAGGTGCGCACACGTTCTCGGGGAGCATTCAAGAAAGGTCAGTCGCCAAAGTTCGTTCCGCGGTAACGTATGTTTGCGCGCTATCGCCATTGAAACGGCAAGTGAAATATACGAAATAAATCTTGCAAGGGGCCATTCAGCCTGGACAATGGAGCGCGCCAGCGTCCAGCGGTGGGCTCCCGTGCCGAGGAGCCGGGACGTCGGTGTGGGCGAGGGTGCGCTCGGCCGCTGCGGAGCCATTGTCCGAGGTAGCGCGCGCACCGGCTCCTCCATGGCTCCTCGCTCGCCGGCGACCTCGGCGGAGAGGAACGCCGAGGCTCGAGCGCGGCTCGCCCCTTTGCTTCTTCCCTCGCGCTTTTCGTCTTCTTCCCGCGGGCCGGGGCTCCGTTCAATACCGGCTACTGGCCTTCCTTCGGGAGCCTTCGTAAAAATTCATTACCCGCGGACGTGATTTTAATACCGCGCCGCCAGCGGATTAATCGTTCGCGATTCCGAGAGGCTCGCGAAACCGTCGTTACTTGCCGCTTGACGCGCACGACCAATGAGTGCGTGGTTTTCAAACTTACAAGCGTTGTCCGCACAGAGACGCGTTCTTACGAATTTTTAAAACAATCACATTTGGAATACGGGTGCTAATCCGTAGAATCCAACTGTTCGCATTGTTGACGATTGCGTTTCAAAATTAAAATAAGTAAACTATATCTGCACCTATTGTGGGAAAAGAAAAAATCTTTTGTGCGCGGGTACGGTCAATGACGGCAGTGGGTCGTGGGCGGCCGAAAGTATCCGAAAGTTTAATCTGTACTCTTTCGAGCAGCTTACCGCTCCGCCCGAGTAAGAGCTAGTCATTGAGGCAATAAGATTTAGCTATTCGATCGCGGTCTGATAAAAAGCCCGACATAAAAAGCCTATTCAAATTTTTTTAATTTTCAGCCATCGCATTTAATAATGATGTAACATAAAATAATGATGCATCGACGTCTATCGCACCGATCACACGTTTTAATAATTACTGTTTTAAAATCCAACAACATATTTTATGTTATATATGGTCAATTTTTTGGCATGCTAAAATGTTTATACGCATTAAGTATTATTATTAAACTTAATAAAGAAGCCATAATTAGTTAAATTTTTTTTATGATGATAAGGATCGCGTACGCAGTTAATTAAAGTGAAAATTTTAATTATTTAGTCAACGTATATAAGAGAATATTCGATATGAATTTATCGAATCTTTATCTTTCCCCTTTGGTATTAAAGATTTTTTCCAAAAAGAAAATGAGAAATAAAGGAGAGAATAGAAAATGAAGGGAATCGAAGTAAATGTCACCGTCGTCGTCGCCTGGACGATCTTTTCGAGGGGTGCCCGTAAAGAATGGTCGCGTCGGAGAGGTCCGGTTTGCCCACTCTCTCTTGCTCACGGTCGGCCTCTTTCAAAGTAGCGTCGTGGTGCTCGTTCGAGGCCACGGCGCAAAGTTTTCGAAGCGAGACAAGCCGCAATATAACCCAACGCCACCCCTCGGTGCCTTCCAGCCAGCGGCCCACCGGTTTGCCTCGATCCGACGATGTGTTCCTTTTTTTCGCCCCCTCCCTCCCCCCCCCCCCCCCCCACGGCGAAACAAATCCAACTAGCGACCGCTGCTTTTTCCCCCTTATTGCCACCTATATTTGTCATCGATGCCGCATACTCTACAACGGAGACTATTTTTTCTTCTTTTATTTTCATGGATATTGGTTTTATGAAAGACTTTTATTTCTTGATTTATCTGCTCATTATTGTCACTATACTGTTTAAAAAAATTGCGTTTTTAAATTGTGTTTATTATAATATGTTTGTAATATTAAGATTTAAGACACTTTTTTTTAAAATGTTTTAACGATAACTTTAATTTATAAAAATTTTATTATTTAAATTTCAATTTATTTATTTATTTATTTTTTTTCGGCGCCTTAAATGAGAACGTCTTTAATGAGCTGGTTAAACTAAGTTGAAAAAGTTAAAAATTGCTCGAGCATCGGTAAGTTGGATTTCGCGAGCTCGACGGTGCCTCTCACACGTCGCAAAGAAGGGCCGTGTCACCGGGATGGATCGGACTTAATTCCTGTCGGAAATCCGAAGGCTGGAAATAACGATTATTATCGGACATGCTTCGATAGCAGGGACTCGAGTCGCCGAGCGGCAGGAGTCGCGCGTCTGTGAGGAAGGGGGTAATATTGATTAACGCGCGAAGGTCCCGGAAGGCTAATCCGACGCGGCCATAAACAGCTCAGGTCCAGACTAAATCCGGCGCAAATTGTTACTAATTCGCATCTTAATAATGACCGCGTCAGAGGCGTCACCGTATCTCAGAACCTGGCAAATTAGCCGCAATGACAAACGACAGTCGAGACGCGTACACGTGTGCCCCTCCGCCTTCCGCCTGCCGTCTCCTTCCTTCACCTGCCGCCGCGTGGACTCCTGGAGCATTCGTCCTCCCCTCGCCTCCCCGGGCCTGACTATGTACACTGTACGCAGCCGCGCGGCCGATGCGATTCCAAGCGTGTTTGTGCGACGCCGACGGCTGCTTACCTATGAATTCGCCGGACATACCGCGTACCCGCGCACACCTCCGCGCACACCCCCGCGCACACCCTCGCTTGCACCCTATAAACACACGCACGCGGGTTCACTATCTAACATGTGCAATCCTCGTCGTCGTCGTAGTAGTCGTTGGGTACAATTGGTCAAATGAATTAATTATTCAATCGCGATGATGCTTCGTCCGCGCTTTGCATTGCACCGGGATATTCCTTACCGTTCTTTACGTATCTTGCAAGCTCGAGATAGTCATTTTTTTGACAAATACTTAACTTTTCGTTCATATTTATCTTTCACCTCGTTTATGGTTTTATCCGTAAAAGTAGACGTGTCGCTTTGATTTGGCAAAAGTCTAAGGTGCTATGGATAATAATTCAACGGGATTTAATTTAAGAAATCTACCATGAAGCAAATCAAGCGCGATAAGACGTCTGAGCGTAAATTAACGCATCAACCGAAGGATTTGGTAGAGGCTTTGGCGCAGTTGCAGTTTGGCTGGCTACATCGGGTCGGCCGCGAAACATGATATCGAATGTCACTCGCAGGATCCGTCATTTCATCGGAGCGATTCGACCGCACGTCATTGCGGTAAGATATCTCGAGCGGCCCCACCGGCGGCGCGAAACTGTCTCTGATTTTCCGCGCAAGCGTTTCATCGGCCTAGACACAGATCATCATCCTCTAGCGAGCTCTCGACCGAATATTGCAATAACCGCATCAAGGTCCCTTGCTCTCTTGTCTATCACATGTCTACCTCATTACCATAAATCTTTGCTTAGCTCGTAAGCTCTCCCAAGCTCGAATATTAACTCGTACTAACTTTACGCTTCTCTTGATGCCTTTTTTCGTCCTTCCTAATGACGCGTTTAATTATTATTTTCATTAACATCGCAAATTATCGAGCACATCATCTTGGCGCAAATCGGTGTGCGCTTCGAATGTCGTGAAAGTAAACGCGCGAATACTCGACGTGAAATATTACTTTTGACTGATTAACGACCTGCGTCTGTATTTTCCATTGTCTTTGCGCACGCTGTCATGAAATTTGTCATTGGAGAATCAATCGGTATTGTTTATCTGCTTATACAAGGACGACATTATGTAGCAGGGGTCTGCAATTTGCATGTAACCGCATATAGAGGTCAGAGAGCGCACCTGCATTACAAGCGCTCGGGCTTCCTCCTCGGCTTACTCTCGTTCCGTTCCTCGCGGCTATCACGCGTTCTACCTCGCTCTCCTTCGTTCTCCCTCGCTCTCCCTCGCTCTCCCACGCTCTCCTTCGCTCTCCTTCGCTCTCCTTCGCTCTCCTTCGCTCTCCTTCGTTCACCCTTGTTCCGGCGTCTCGCTCCTCAAGCTACATTGTATAGATAGATACCTTCGCTTACAATTTGGGGCTCCGTGCAGTCGCTACTGCCAGCCGTCGCTTCTGCGTCTCTCGTATCTATCTAATTATTGTCGCGGCCGCTCCGCTCGTCGTGATATACTGCATGCTAATAAGCGGCTAAAGAGCCGGGGTCCATGCCTAGATACCCATAAATCTTAGTGCCCGTTTCTGCATCGCGAAACTCCTATCTGCCTCTTGTTCTCTCAATGCCCGCCTCCTCTGCTCTTCCCGGCTCCGTCGCCCGTCCGCTACGATCGTCTTGGGAGATGCCGCGTAATCCTGCGTGATCGATACTCTTTTGGTGGTTGGTAGCGCGGACGTCCCAAGTCCGTTTATTTTAGCGATTAAAGTTTACCGATATTCAACAATAATACGAAGAGAAGAAAAAGTTAAGGCTACTTCGCTTTTTCCGTGACGGGACGAGGGCAGATAATAGAGGACAGTCTGCGTGTGCGAGTGCACGATACATCGAGAGCGGGACGGCCGGACGCGTCGAATCGAAGGGATCATCGTAATGTATATACATATACATACGGCAGAAGTGCGATTGCGCGTATTTGCATGCAAGCAAGCAAGCAAGCGCCCCCTCACCCTCGTCGCTCTCGTTTCGGTGCACCGCGGTCCCCTCGCGTGTTGTGCGTGAAACTGCAGAATGCCCGCGCGATGCAACGCCGACCACACATCAATTCGCTGCAAATGGACATCAATACCGATAATTAATACATCGCGCCTCTCTACCTCTGGCTCTTCGTTCTCGTTTCTCTCGCTCCCCTCGCTTTCGACCCTTCGTCCCGCGCCCTTACCCCTCCATTTTCCGCTCTCGTTTATTGCTTCACTCTTTCTCCTTTCGTTCGCGCACTTTTTTTACTTTATTTTTCTGGCTCCGGCGTGCGGTTATCGGCACTTCTTTCTCCGTTCACGCTTGTCCTCTCTCTTTCGCTTCATTTTTCATTCAGGAGCGATCGGTATCCCCACCCCCCTCCCCATACTCCTTCCTCTGGCCCTTCTGGCATTTCAAGTGGAAACACGCCCAGCTCGTTCGCTCTCTCTCTCTCTCTCTCTCACTCTCTCTCACTCTCTACTCTTTCTCTCTCTCACTCTCTCTTTCCCTTTACTGCCATGCGAGGGATTTCAGCTGCAGATTTGCATGTAAGTGATACCCATGTTGGCGGATCCGATTGACAGCTCTACGCATCAGAGGTCGAGAAGTCGGGGAGTGTGCTAATAGAACTTCTCTCAGTCTCTCTCTTTCCCTATTGCCTGCTTGCTGTTCGTTTAAATAATGCTGATTCCAATTCGAAAGGCTAACCGACGATTACGTTTCTGCTTTCGTGTCTCTTTTTTGTCTCTTTTTAACTTGTAAATTGCAAACTAAATCGTTTAATCAATCCCATATGACTACAGACGTTGCATATTCAACCGGAATAAATATATTTTTTAATTGTTTTCGAGCAGCATCAATCCCTGTTAAAATTAAAAATGCCTTAGTGAATTTGTTACAATCATATTATTAACTTTTAAAAAATTGCGGATACATCGTTAGTAATGAACTTTATAGAAATCTCAAAAAATAATTTTTTAAACGTTTAGCTTGAATACTTGAGACGAATATTTGTACAAAACAGTTTAATTTCAATTCGTCGCGAGTTAAAACTACGCGAGTTCCTGAAAATGCAATTTATTCACGTAATGCGATTTTACGCACCAAGGGAAAGGGAACGTTTGCCGAGCACATGCAGTATGCATGTGCGCGATAAATAAAAATACGTCAACTGCAATCTTTTGCTCTGCAAATCGATGCTTGCGACCCACAGCATTCGGAATCTGGTTTCATTAGAATATATATAGTGCGAATTACTCGATATATCGCAAATATTGAGGAAAAAAAAACAAAAAAAGGTTTGAGCGCATAAGCTTAATGGAACTCTTCATGAACATAAGTTTTCTGCTTGAACTTAATTTTTGAAGATTTTGAGAATTAAGTTAATAATGTTTTTAAAAAGAGAAATTTAACACGTCAGTAATTAATACTTTTTGTGAAAAATTTTATTAGCCGAGAGAAATTCATTTGTGATGTGTAGCTTGAAAATGTGCGGGGACGTAATAATATTTAGATTTATCAACGAATAAACGATGTGAGATAAACGTCGAGAGGGATATGTAGCCGTTAAAAGGAAACACTCGAACAGCCGTTGTATGAAAAGTGAAAAATCGCCGGGAGTGACGCGGAGAACTCGCTCTTTTCCTCTCTCTCCCTTACTGGCTCGCTCGTTCGCTCGCTCGCTCGCGCGCGCGTGTTTCGCATAAATTGGTTATCAAAGGGTATTAGCACATGCAGTAAAACCGATACCGGCGCACTCGAAGCCGCGCTCGGGGAGAAGAGAGAGGCGATTGAAAAAAGCGCGGAAAAAGGAGAAACACGGAAAACGAGAAAATATTTGCTTGCACACTTGGGCTCTATCGGATTTTCCACTTGCGGCAATAGCTTTTTATTAAAAGCCCTCGGAGCCGAATGTGCGATCGGCGAGATACGCGCGACTCGTTTCGCTGCACTCGGCAAGGCTTTCGAACCCGCTGCCGAATACATCGGTCGAGGCACACCATGGGACGGTTCGATAATTAAATTCACGACACCTCGCCGATTCAACAGCTTCTCTTCCTCTCCCACTGTTTCTCCCTTCGCCTAATCTGGCGCGCTTACTCTTTCGCTTAATTGGCTTTGAGGCAAAGATTACCTTTTCAATTTTTGTTCCGCTTACCAAGTCTTTTTTTTTATTTTTCACTCTCTTTCTTTTTAACACCCCTTTCTTTACTATATTGTTACATTTGATTGATGTTTATCGCCAACTTGATATTTCGCCCCTTGTTCGTTCCATTTTAATAAATAATGCAATAGATTTCACCTAAAAATTATCGTTAGTATTTTCACGATAAATTATTATATCTTTATTAACATAAATTATATCGTGTTTTATAATTATTACCATCATCGTTATTATCATCTTTTGAGAAAAGTATAGTTTGACGCAAGGTCACAATAAATAATGTATGAAAAAAGTATTATTGACAACCTTACCGACACCAGAAGTGCATAATAGGGAATCGAGCGAGAAACATTATCCCATAACGCTGCAAAATCTCTATACGACGTTCGTCACCAGCGACACCACAGCGACAGAAACCGAGGCAATAATCAATGATCAGTCTAATTGAGTGGGATTGATCGCATCGATGATAAGGACGCGCGCACGTTACCTCGAATTCGCATTAGTCGCGCATATGGTGACGCATGGGCTTCGCTTGGCGTGTTACGTCGTTACTTCGAATTATTAAATTGCGATTCCGAGGACGACGACGTTCAGACGGAGATGAGCCAGGAGCGAGCTGCATCGAGGAGCAGATAACCCAACCAATCGAAAACAAATCGTCCCGAAGACTCGCTTCATTATTATTTATAAGCTCTCGATCGTAAATACCCGATAAATTAGTTCAATTGCTCGTCGTTCTTCTATGCTTATCGATGGCCTTTAAACGAGCAAATGTTTCGGATCCACTTATTTATGCGCTTGTTATCGCATGAGTTACAATTCCAAAGCCGTCGATGACGCGTCCTCCTGATAATTATTTTTGATCGCGCCATCGTTTCCAGAGAATATTCGAAGAGCGAAGCCGCGCGACTTCGGAGCTCTCTAACGAAAGAGAAATTCAAAAAGAATGAGTTGGAAAAAGCAAACGTAAAGTTGGGTGAGTGCCCGCGGCGCGCAAACGTGCGGCCAGCACCGCGTTATTTGATGTCGCAATGTCTAGAGAATAATAGCAAAGCTGAAAACGCAGTCCATATTTTAAGTAGAAACGCGGCCTGAAAATGGATAGCGCGGGAGGCACATAGGCGAGGAATCACCGAAGCGCCTCTTCGTTCCGCTAAGAGCAGTCGAAGAGAACGTTGGCCGCACAGAGAAAGGAAGACTGGTCGCTGGATGCAAAAGGGGCTGCCGACGCATAAAGGGGAATCGGCACATATAGCGGCAAAGCTTTTCTTCCGCGGTGCCGCCTAGCCCATCGTGCACGATCAAAGGGTAAAATAATCCGCCGTGACGGAGAGCTCGTCGGAGCGAGGGAGAGGGAGGGCCGCGCGCCGCGGTAACCGCGATATCCACCTGCCGTTCTCTCTCTCTCTCTCTCTCTCTTTCTCTCTCCCTCTTTTCCTCTTTTGGTTCTTCCACATCTCCGCGCTTTGCGCCTTTTATTTTCGTGATCGCAGGCACGCACGCTCTCACTCGGTCTGTTTGTCGTTTTGTAACGTCGGCGAATAACGGCTTTTTGGACGAGCATGGCTCGCCACCTTTCCATCCGTCGTCTTCTTCTTACCGGATTTTGCCGGCCTCTTCTTTGGCGCCGTCTCCCACATCCCGTGGCTCGTATTCCCTGGAGGAATCCAGCTCCGCGGAACGAAGAAATAAAAGAAAAGTGTTGCGGAGCCGGACGACGCAGTTATACTTATGCGACCGATAGATTCGGTATCACTTTACATTGTTCGACACGCAACACCTCGTACTTATCGGTCTATTTCTACATGTCATTTCAATCGCGAATCCGTAAGTAAGTGGCTATATATTTTTTAACGAAATAAAAAAAAAACCAGAGTGTCCTTATAAAAAATAATTTAAATAGATGATAAAAAAATTTATCTAGACCTTGTTTTTATTCGTTATAGACATTCTCATAAGCTGATAAATTTACTTAAAAAAATTCATCCATTATTAATAGCCGAATAAAGACATTTCGAATGAAAGAAAAAGTAATATTATTCGTTGTAGGTTAATTATAAAGAAGCCTAAAGGAGTCAAGGAAAGTAGGATTCCGTGACTGTACTATAAATCGACGGCTAGCATTGTTTCATCGCGTGACACCGTCCGAGGCTGCTAGGGCTGATCCGTCGATTGATTTGCCATTGCGTGCGAAGGGTGCATCGCTCGGTGGATGACGGATCATCGGTCGGCGGTCGGATGGAGGCGAGGGGGCAGAGTCCTCGGCTAATGCTCCTGCAAAGGGTGCAGTTTGGTGCGTGGAACTCGGGGATGGTATATTCGCCGATCGATGGTCAACGTCACGAGCCACCACGTCGAACAAATGTTCTGGCCGGAGTCGACCGGTATTGAGCAACCAATCATCGTGAAAACGCGATCCGTCATTGCCCCCGACCAGTCGACTCTGTGCCTCTTCTCTCTCTCTCTCTCTCTCACACACACACAAATACACACACACATTCTCTCTCTCTCTCTCTCTCACATACCCTCTCCCATCTCGCTTTTTCTATTACTTACATTTTTATAAAATTTACTCGGCGTGGCTGTCTAGCTTTATCGAATTATTGCACAGATGTAGCTTTTTTTCTTAATCCATCAAAGGCGGATTTTTCATTTAACGCGCATGGAGAGATTGATTCGTTGCTTATAAACTCGTGCCCCGGTACTTGCGCGATCTAGCGCTTATCAGGAAAGTAATGACACGGCGTAATTATGATAAAGCTGAATATTTTGGTGGATCAATGCATTTCTATTAATTTCATTCTAGATAATTATTTTTTGAGATTCTCGCGAGAACGTGGATTTGGTATCGGTCATCAAAAAATAATATTGCCGAATGCCGAGCGGATCATCTTCTGAAAAATAAAAAAGTGCCTATTATACAGCTGGTTGTTTGGGAAATTGAGGTAGGTCAGCGTCGGGATAGTATCGGGTCGCGTCTCGGCGCCTCGCTCCCTTCCAGACGAGTCTTGGTCGTGCTCGTCGGCTACTGGCCTCTGCTCGGATAATGACGCGATATTATGCATAGGATATTCGGCGCACATCCGCGGGCGTCGTATTCTCCCTGTTGATTTATCGCTGTCTTCATTATTAGGAATGCGCGCGTTTGCCGGCCCTCGGAGCATTATGCCGCGGAGCGAAGCCCTTCTCTGCGTCGACTAAGAGGCTGAGAGAGAGAGAGAGAGAGAGAGAGAGAGAGAGAGAGAGAGAGAGTGAAGGAGGGCAAGCGTCTGACCGAGCGTCTGTCGGCTCTTTGCCGACACCGATGTCCCCTTATGACAATACAATGTTGCACATACTGCTCGCCCATATATATATATATATATATATATATAGAGAGAGAGAGAGAGAGAGAGAGAGAGAATGCTCATTGAGACGCGCGCAAGCCTACCCCGCCAGATATAGACGGGCAATTAGCTACAGTGTGTCGCAGCCTCTATAATTCCTCGGCTCGTGCACCGGCCGACGCACAATTAGAATAGATGCGACCGAGATACCTAAGATCGCTAATTTTCTAAGACAGAACCTCTTCATTTCAGTGAATTAATATTCTATCAATTACTGAATAAATGTAAGCACTGCAGGTTTGAATGCGCCGATGCGTCCATCCTAACGAAGACTATTCAGGATAATCAAATTAATTTACAAAATAAACACGGATCAATAGCCTCGGTTCATGTGGATGGATAATAATTATTATCATTGATCAGATTATTGCAAAATATTAAATAAATATAGGGCTTGGTTATGAAAGATTTTTATAATTCACGGTAAAGCGGGTAGAAATAAAAGTTGATCAGCTTGAAAAAAATATCGAGTTGTCCTTGTAAATTTATTTCGATAGCAGAGTCCTAGTTACGCAAAAGATTCCTTGGGTACAATAGCTTTTTAAAGAGACGCGTAGATGGAGGTTAGGGATTCAGAGGCCGGAAGAATACTCGGTAGCGAACAAAAAGCCCGGACGAAAAGAAGGAGTCGCGAGGGCGAGGGCTAGGGTAGCTCCCGTGGACAGTGATAAAATATTCAGGCTACGCTCAGGGGACTATATTTCACGAAGGAAATCGGTCGGTTGATTTTTATAATACTGGTCAAATATAGCCTGGGGATCTACGCACGCGCGCGCGCGCGAGTCGAGGGGGTCGGCCCGTCGAGGACGAAGAGAAGCGCCGAGGAGGAAGCTCGTGCCTGCCGCGCTCGCGCACACAACGGGCCACTTGCGCACAAAGAGCCGCGGCATAACAAATAGACGTATAAAAGGGTCAATAAAGGCCCCATACTTGCGACGCCAAGAAGGAGGAGGAGGAGGAGGAGGAGGAGGAGGAGGACGTGGAGGAAGAGGAGAAGGAGAGGAAAAGAGGCAGCGGCCGTCTCTCTTCATCCGCTCCCCCGGGGCTACCACCCGCCGAATAAATCCGAATGCGAGTTTTCGTTTCCTCGGGATCGAAGCGGTGTCCTGCGGAAAGACGACGAGAAAGCGGAACTTGAAGAGAGTTGCGCTCCCCTTGGATTCAAAGCGTTCAAGCGTTTTCTTTTCGTTGCCTAGATCGATACGAACAGCATTAAAGCCGTGCTTAACGTTCTTTGACAAATAAATCATTCATTTAATTTCCCTGCTGATTATTTTGAGTATTGTAGTTACAATTGAATACGCAAAATAATAAAATATAATAAATTTGATGCTTTGAAAAGAGATATTTTCAGTGCTCCGCACTAAAATTGAAATCTGCTAGGCCTATCAATCAGTTTACAGATATACCGCATTCGATTTGTGAAACACGTACCTAGAGAAAATTGAGTCACTTGTACGGGAGAAAATATGGAAATGGCGTTTTAAGGAAGGTCTCGCAAAACGACCCACGGGGAAGCGAAAAGGCACTGGTTTATTGAAAAGCCAGTGCCGGTCCTCTGCGACTCTCCATAAACGTGATGTACCGCTGCAGCTTCTTCGATATCGCCTTCATCGCGCGATTTTGCAAGCAGGGATCGAGATTGGACGTAGAAGCTCGCTCGCTCCCTCGGGGCCTTCAATAGGATTGAAATTTTCCTCGTTCTTGTTCTCGCTGTCATCTAGACGGCTAAATTGCCATTTGCATAACTTACTGCAGCTCCTCGGTCTCCTCCCGTCACAATCTTTTCAAAGCTGTGAGCAGAGAATATGCGCGAGTAGAGCCAATTAACGCGAGAGAAGCGGTAATAAGCTGCAGAAAGCAGCAAAAACCTAGCGTTTGTAGCGAGTGGTCAAGCAGAAAAGCCTTGCGAAAACAAAGCTTTGAAGCTGGTGTGGAAGTTGGTGGAAGGGAAAAAGATAGATGGATGTATATAAAGAGAGGGGGGGGGGAGAGAGAGAGAGAGAGAGAGAGACTAGGAGAGGCAAAATAACGAACAAGAGATGGCAGGACGAGGATGAGAGTATGAGAAAGAGAGAAAGAGACGGAGAGAGAGAGAGAGAGAGAGAGAGAGAGAGAGCATAGCAGCTCACTCGTAATAATCTGCGCTAATATAGCTTCTGGAATACGGTAACTGTATCGTTAATATTCCGAGGCCGTTTAATAATGGATGTTGATGCGCCATTTGGGCCGATGAGATTTCGGAGCGGAGAGTTCGAGGCCGAAGTGGACCGCGGTCGGTCGCCGCTTCCGCGCCTCCTGCCTCCGCGCGCTGCGGCTGTGTGTATACTCGCGAGAGGATCCCGTCTCGCTTCGAGTAAAGCTCGTTTGTAAATATTAGATCGCACCTACGCTCCCGTTCGTTTTCCAACCCCTTCGCCCACCTCCCCCCTTTTCTTCGGTAGATTATTTCGTTTGGGCTTTGCGTCGATTTTCAGATTTTTTTTAAATATTACTGCTCAACGCGACCTTCGTTACATTAATATCCCAAATTTATTATCCAGACTTATGCATTTTTAAATGTCACACTTTGAGATTCTTCTACCGTTGTTTATATGAGTAAGGAAATAACACGCGTATAAAGGTATATAAACGCGTAAGAAGGCATTTATTGATTACGGTAATAGTTTGGCGGTACTCTTTTGCGCGAACGAGTAATCGGCGCTCAAATTTTAAAATTCTGCGAGACTCCGTTTCAGCACCGAGCAGGAGGGAAAAGGCCGGAGGGTGGGAAGAAGGAGGCTAGACGAAGATGGAAGAGCGGAATCGTTGATTCGCGGACGAGTGAGCGATTCCGAGAGCCGGAGCTTGCCGGAGCCGCGAGAGATATCCGCGTCCGATTCTGAGCGGAGTCTCAATAATTCAGTGGCAAAGCATCGCGGGCGACGTACGAGCGCGCGCTCGCTACGGATGAGCAATATAAGCATAAAGGCGCGCGAGTGAGCGAGCGAGACACAGACGGCTCGGCTCTTTGCCCAGACAAAATATTTCTCGGGAACGGAAGCGCGTTGTACCGGCAGCTATACAGGGCCGCACCCATACGTAGCATCTCGCTCTGGGGAATATGAGCGAGAGTCGGAATGCATCGGGCGAGATGGAGAGGGAGAATCTATTTTGTGAAAAGACGTCGGAATGGAATATACTACTGTAACGGAGGAAACGAGAAACTTTTGCCTATCGCGCTGGAATGAGCTCGATTTTTCACCTCTCTGGCTGCCCTCTTGCTTCTCCCCTCCCTGTTTCACTTTCACTCTCTCTCACTCTCTCTCTCTCTCTCTTTCTCTCTCTCATGTTAGCTTCTCTATCTCGATTGGTATTGTGAAGAAAGTATTTTTTTAAATTATTGCAAGTTTACAGCTTATGTGAAAATTGAATACGAAAGCCCTTTATTTTCACGTTTTAAAACGAATGTCGCCCTAAGAAATAAAGAAGTAAATAAAAATTTTATATTTTCCATTCGTTACACGTATACAAATTTTTTTTTAATTTTTTTTTTTAATTATTTAAAAAATTGAAATGATATTTTTAAAAGAAATTCATATAGATCGAGAGAGCACCTACCGATGGCAGGACAGTAATGAGTAAGCACAACGGTAGAGAAGCGGCAGTTTAGAGTGCGAATGTAAAAAGACGAAAATCCGGCCGTAATTGTTGGAACGAAGTAAAGCAAACGTATATTTTTCTCGCTTTAACGCAATTAGACGCGCGATATGACAGAGGGTAAAAAGAGCGAGGTTTGCAGTTGCTAGTCAGCGCGGCGGCTCTCTATATATGTATGGATATCGGAAACTTGGGACGGGAGGGGGCCGAAAATTCGGAGTTTGAAATTCGGCCCCTAAAGTATTTAAAGTGTCGGTGTTCGGGTTGCGCGTGGCTCGGAGGGCGCCCCGGTGGCTCCGTCGATCGCGAATCCAAGACAGCAGTCGTTTTGGACAGGGGAGCGTCGGCTCGCGCGGGTAAGCAAGAGAGAGAGAGGCAAATTCAATAAGCGATAATCAATGTCAGGCCGACGGGCGTAGGAGCGACCGAGTAAAAATCGTTCAAACAGTCAATCAAAAGAGCTCGTCCCGGCTCCTTCTCCTCTCGTCCGCCCTTCCGACATCCTCCTCCCCCGAAAATCACGGCCTTGCCGCGTTTCGCGCGTAACGATGTTAAGGAACGAGCTCGGATTAAAAAACGAAGGAGATACGCGCGACTCGTCGACTCCCTCCCCCGAATTAAGAACGCGACAAGGGTGATTAATGACAGAGCAAATGGAAAATTTTCCGATCGTCAAATCATTTCGATCCTAACGAGCGCGCACCGGTGGCTCCAAATGAGTACGAACTCCTTGGTTTTCGGCCGAGCGTCCGGCTCCGAGGTCCTGAGGTTCCGGCGCGGAAATCGTGCCTCGCTACTGGATT
>OX465096.1:258272-370772 GCA_949987625.1 Chalcis sispes
GTCTGGATTATCAAGGGCGTCAAAGCTCGGCTCCATTGGGTTAATTCAAATAACCTGCTTTACTAAAATATCTAATTTGCTTTGCTAAAAACATATTTCCTCTATCGCAATTTTTAATAGATATTGAAAAAGTTTCGAATATCGAATTTTTAAATGTAAAAATAATTAGTACATGAAACTTTATTTATATATTATTTATTTTATAATTTTATTAAAATCATTTTGTGGCATAAACTTCTTAAAATAAATGTCACTTATGGCTTAAGTCAGAGCCGCAAAAATTAGTAATTTTCCCAATTGAATCGCCGTTAATCGGCTCTCGGCAGATAAATATCGCTGGAGCAGCAACAGTTGGGCCGGCATGTAACGAGAGTGCATTCGCGCGCATGTATCGCTCGATTGCTCGCGGGGATCGGCGCTCGCGACTCCGTTCCTCCCTCGCACAAGCTCTATGGAATGCGAGGGGACTCGGATAGCTCGCGGAGGTGGATGAGACTCGACCTTTAATATGCCGCTCGAATCAGCGTTCTATGTACGCGGCGATTCGCGAAAAGGAGCCGCCGCGCGACCATACGCGGATACACAGCTCCTGGCGGTGCATTAAGGCCGTTGAGCGTATACGTTGATTAGCAAGCATCGCAAAGCGAATATTAATCTTGCACAGCCGTTGCTCCCTCGTCGGGCCCTCTGTTTTCCTCCGCGCCTTGGATCGCGTTTTCGCATTTTCGCATCTCCGTTATCCGACTAACGACGATTTCTTTCATCGCGAACTTTGCCGCGAATCGGGAAGAGAAAAGCTCTCTTTTGATTACACGGAATAAACTCCCAGCGTTTCTACTGGGCAAAGTTTACGCTTCGGCGCGGTGGCCTCCGCAATGCTCGGCTGCTTCGACTTGCAAATACGCCGGTGCTCGTCGGCCTTCAAAATTTTGCAGTCACACTTCGGACTTTGTAAAACGGAGAAATCATTCGGAATTCCAGCGAGTTAGCGAGCCGCGCTCGTATCGGCACTGCTTCGTCGTGCTCTCGGAGTTTCGAAGCGTTCGAATTGGATTTCCGATGCGACGAGAGCTGCTGCGCTGCTGCGATTATATGCATTGTCTCGCGGAATTTGGAAGCATGCAATCTGACGTAATGTGCATTCGGGGATGCACCCGTCGGTAACGGGCTTGCATACCGAACGCAGTTATTCGCTTCCTCTTCTGCGCGTGCGTGAGCGAGAACTTCCTCCCCTTTACTTCAGCCCCGTCCCTCTCTCTCTCTTTCTCTCTCTCTCTCTCTCTCTCTCTCTCTCTCTCTCTCTCTTTCTCTCTTTCTCCGAATTACCAGACGACGCTCGAAGGGATAATTCCCAAAAGGTTGGTCGATGCTAAAATAAATCTTCGATAATGCAAAAGGTCGCGGAACGGAAAGCCGAGCCGAGGTGAATCAGGAAAAGAGGCGGGAGCGTCGCGCGATTTCTTACCGCGAATCATGCACTCCACTGCCCCCAAATTGAATCCGAATAAGAAATCCATAAGGGAGCATCCTTTGCCGATTATCCTGCCTCTTCCTTCTCTCGCTTTCCCTCTTTATTTTCGTTCGGTCTCGCTCTCTCCAGTAGATGGATAGACAGATAGATAGATAGATAGATAGATAGAGAGAGAGAGAGTGCGAGTGCTTTGATCGTTCGCGCGTCAAAAGTCGCTCCAGTCTGTTTGGCTCTTTTTATTTCTCTCTCACTCGGGGTTCTTCGGTGGCGCATTCGATATCTCACTCTTTCCTTCAGCTCTTGGCCAAAGTCCTTTGCGGTAAAGTTCAATCGGAAAAACAAATTTTCAGTCAGTCGCGTAAATCTCAACGCAACAGGCAAAATAGTGAGGAAGTAAGGGAGAGAAAGAGCCTGAGGGTCGATAATTTCGTCAGACGAGGAGCGAGGATTACGCGGCGCTTTATTTCCGATAAGTAGGTGAATATTTGAACGGCGCGTAGCGAGCGAAGATCAGCGATGCGATCAACCACTGCTACGTGCGTCTTTCATCTTTCGATTTTTTTCCTTCAGACTGCGAAAGTCTTTGAACGATTTTGCCTTTAGAGCTTCGATTGGCTTTTAACGAGAGGCTTTTATCGTGGCTTTTGCCTTTATGCATCGTAGATAATTACATAAGCGACGATGTAAGGTAAGTAAATTAAGAAAAATTTGTGCCAATTAGTTTATTATTTTGCAAATATCAGTATATATTATTGCGAGAAAATGATGCTGTAGTTGTGGCATTGAATTGAATAATTTTAATATTTTTTAAAACACCCAAAATTTTCTATAAGTAATACGTTCCTGCCCTTACGCGCAAGTCAGTCTACATACTATTATTGTTATACTATTATATATATATATACAAAATTCTATGTGGTGATTTGGAGGTAACTCGATATTTCCGCGATAAAAGGAGTATCTCTTTGCTCGCTTCGAAGACGAAATGACCCGTAGAACCTGCGGCGCGATCATCCCCACCGACATTACGGCGATTCTTTGCATATATGCCATGGGCCGGACCAATAGCTTTTCCGATTCCCTTCGCTCCCAAATCCCGCACGTTTTTACGAGGAATACGAGAATTAGCACGGCTATTTGGCTATCGATCAAATATTTCACGAGATCCTCGATAATGTCGTAAAAACTCCTGATTAAACATGACAGAGTCTCGACAAGTCTCGACGAGTCGAGGCTCGAGATTAATTTATCAACACCTATTGGCCTATTATACGTTTTCGTTAGGAGTTCTCGCAATGTCCAGCCCAAGGCGGGAACAAGAACAAGTACGGAAAGTAGCAAGTCGAGGCAAACGAGCGCAAAGAATAAAAGTTTCGAGTTCGCGCGAGTCGAGTGGCCTCGTTAGAGCTCATGAAAAAGAGATATTGGCCAAAGGGATTTGATGGGCTTTTATCCTTTTTATCCCGCCCAATCGTTCGCGATATATCGGCCGACTCGGTTTACAAGCGCACAAATCTCTCCGCGGCTCGGTAACCCTCGACACGGGTGATTTAGCGGCTTTTTTCGGGGATTCGAGGGTTCCGACAGCTTGCAGAAGACCACCTCCGAACTCTTTTATAATATATCAATCGTTAAACTTTATTCGTATATATATATATGTTATATATGCTTCTGGGCCTTTCACTTGACCTAGCAATCTTGTACGATTTCTGCATGTTTACTATTATAAAATTCTAAAATATAGGAATTAATATTAAGTCGTAACAATTGTTGCTAGCGTAATAATTTTTTTTTGCATCTAACGCTGTGGCGAAAAATTTTTACAATATTTTTGTATAACATTATGTTTATCGTCCTTCTTTCAATCCAATCCATATTATTCATCCTTTTTGAAACGACAAGTAATATATACATATATAGTTAGACGATATTTTACAAAGACGTGTTTACTCGACAGGCGTATCAGCGAAGCAGGGAAGCGCACTCTGAATAATTTCCAATATAACAACTTCCAATAGCTATTAGTGTAGTTGTCCTGAATTCGTTCGAGAAATTTCGCAGCTCGCGCGGCATAGTAATACTGCAAAGTTTATTTCGAGGTGTCACGGGGAATAGCTCCTATATCATTCGCTCCAGCGAGATCCACTTCGAAATTCCAATTTCGTTGAAACACGTGAATGTAGGTGAAGGCACTTTGTCATGCGCTATTCTGACTTTTTTAAAGTCTCATCCTTCGGCTCCTCTCCTTTGGCTTGATTTTTTTATTCGCTTTCCTTTATTTTATATGTTCGTTCGTTTGATTTTTCTTTTATAGCGATATAACGGCATCACCGCGCGCGCGCGCGACGAGGAAACCTCAACTTTCTCGAAACCTCGCAATGGTAAATTTTTTTTTTTTTTTTGAGAAAACGAGAGAAAACACAAGAGGCAGCCGAATGCGGATTAATCTCGAAGACGGAGGCTCGAAGATAAGCCGAGCGTGAAGATCGTCGCGCAGGAAGCATCGACTAAGTGCTGCTTCGTCTTTAGAGCTCGGATTTTTAGCAGAGGCATGCGACAATAATTATATCGTATAGCTAATTAGTTTTATAATGAGCGCGAAAAGAATTGGCGTCGTCTATCTCTTTCTCGCTCGCCGCCGCGCTGTTCATTAGCTCGCGTCGGCGGTTTCCTGTGAGACGAGCAGTCAATGTACCGGACGCCGCGGCTTTTCCGTTGTGTCGACGCGATTCCTTGTCCTCGCGAACGCGCGAGAAATTGGTGCGTGCGAGCACAATGCTTTGCCGCTCACTCGACTATGGGAAATCTCGGCAATTACCGACGATGTGCAGGAGCCTGACGTTTCGATGCATTAATTAGAGAGCGCTTTGCAATGCTGCGCTTGTAAAATCTTCGCTATCTGATTATTTTTACAAGCACCTGCGAGACTTTTTATTTCGCAAATGTAGTTAAGACGAGAAAATTTTTACGGTCCTGTTGTAAATGACAAAAGTTCGTTTCAATTAAATAGTCAAAGAGAATACAGATACTAGACAGGCACTATACTAACGCGCAATTAGCGCTCGACGTTTTTTTTTTTCTTTTATTTTCAAATTCTTTAAAGTCGCATTTTCAAAGAAAATTTTAACAAATTTAAAATTCTTTCGATCGAAAATGTGAAAATAATTCGAGAGTACTGTGAAAAAAAAAACAATTTCAATAATAGGAAATAATTTCAAATGAATTGAGTAGCGAGTTAGTAAGTAGGCGGATAGAGAAAGTGGTTCGACGTTAAATAATAATAATAATAATAATGATAATGATAATGATAACGATAATGATAATAATAATAATAATAATAATAATAATAATAATAATAATAATAATAATAATAATAATAATAATAATAATAATAATAATAATAATAATAATAATAATAATAATAATAATAATAATAATAATAATAATAATAATAATAATAATAATAATAATAATAATAATAATAATAATAATAATGATAATAATAACAACAACAACAAGGAGGACCAGACTAATACAAATGATGCGATACCTTTTGAATATTGCACAAGTAAGATTAGTATTATTTCGAGGTGAAGTATAAATGTGCTCAGGCCGTGGACATAGGCTATATCAAAGCTCATGGCTTATTGATGCTTCGAGGGGCCGAAAATAAATTCGTCCAGTGGGGGGAGCGATCAGTCCGGCGGAGATCGATCACCGATCATCCTATCAGCGCATCCCCCGAGAGTCGATCCAATTGCCAAAGTCCAATCATCGATCTCGTTATTCTTATCGCTGGCATTAATACATCATTTTTCCAGTATTCTCTACCTAAATACATTGTCGGTCTTATGATTTTTTACACAATATTCATCTCTATCAATTTTCCTTCCTCGACTCGATTCACCTCTATATAACAATTATATACCTCCATTTTTCTCTTGGTTATTTTAATAATGGCTTGTATTGTTTCATCGGTTTGTATTATTTTGAAAAGTGAAATTCTAATTCATTTTTTAACATTTCATTATATTTATAATCGCTGGATAAATTTAAAAGGCAAATGCTTTCACCGTTTCCCAGCTCGTAAAAATTATTTATAAAGTCTAATTTGTAGAGTTTTGACAATATTTTTCGACGAAATTCACGTTTAATTTGCCAAGTCCACGGGGAAACGAGGAAATGCGTATAACAAGCAAATGCACAAGAGAAATGAACGCGAGAGACATTCAAGGCAAGTGTCTTGTCGGGTAAGAGAGAACTTTGAAATCAATCAGAGCACGCGGATGCATTCGTGAGAAAATTAATATTACCGCCTGCAAAATCTACTCGCTTCTTAATCGAGTTATCCTTGGACGAACGCGCGCGAGTCTACAGTACTTTAACGTCGCGAGCATATTTACTTACGCGGTGGTATATTATTGTCTTTAAAATTTTGTCAGCGCAATAAACTGACGTTTACCTGTGATTTTAATCAATTTTTGCGAAACGAAAATCAAGCGACGTTGGGAGAAATCTACGAATTGTATATTTCGTATTTTGTCATTTTTTACGCATGCCCGTAAAATTTATTTGAAAAATAAAAAAACATTTTTCTTTTAACAGTTGAAAAATGCTAGGCAACCTTTAATTAATTTCAGCCATTAACATTAAGCAGGCTATGCAGAAAACTTTGTTTTATCGGAGCTACGCTCTTTGAATTTAAATGAATTTTATACGCTTCGCCTTTATGGATTTTTTTCTTTCTGGCCATGATGAAAGGCTATAAATTATCTGCTAATTAAAAAATTTATGAAAATATTATTTTTCTCCGTGCGCTGGACTTGGAATTAAAGAACATTTTCATATGAAATAAGTGTTTATAGCATTAGCTTTCTTCTTTTCTTCCTTCCTTTCTCCATCGCTCTCTCTCTCTCTCTCTCTCTCTTTCACTCTCTCTCTTTCACTCTCTCTTAGCAAGAATGGAGCAAAAAATGCTACTCTGTTTTCTTTCTCTATACCGTAGCTGCGCACGAAAATTCGATCCCTCGAATGTATATAGTAGCAAGTATCGTACATTGAATAGCGCACTGCGACTATTGGCGAAGCTGTTGTCGGTAAATAATTGAAACATCCGAGGCAAAGGCTCGGACAATACTTTTACGAGAAGCTTATCTTTGGAAAAGCGCGACATATAAACATCAATTCAATATATGAAATCTGTCAAAATGAATTTCGCCTGGGAGATACCGAGCGAACCTGCGGAAACGTGACGTGGCTGTCGTTTTTCATCCCGCGGCAAATATGGTCTTGATGTGAAATACCGTTGTATTATTGCTTGGGTGCGTTGCGTCTTCTGGTTAGGGAGAGGAGTCCACATCCCTTTTCTTTTTCTATGCTAAATGTCTTTGCTTCTTCTGCTCACTGGCTCCAAGGCAGCTATATTTATACTCTTTCCCTACCTACATATTTATTTGAGTAAACAATAAATTTTAACGTTATATTCTTATCGGTCATTAACTGTTGTTATTATGGACCGTTATTGCTCTCTCTCTCTCTCTCTTTCTCTATGTAATTGTAAAATTACCATTGTATTAACATCTAGAGGCCTCAACTTAAATAATTAACACGCTCATCCGTTATCTTTGATTGTCACCTTTTAAATTTATATCAGCTTTAAAATTTGGTTTTCCATCAAATAACTTGTTTATTGCTCAATTGAATACAAAAAGTTACAAAGTTGTTAAAAGATCGATGAGAAAAAAGGTTTTAAATTCACAAGCACGATAATGCGAGTGCTTTTATCGATCACCTCGGCATCGAATAGGACTTCAAATGAAGAGCAATAGAAATTGTAGGTATATTTCACGAGAAGGCATCAACACATATTTCTCTGGCGTCGTTCGAGAGCAATAAGCACTTAGCGCCTCGGCAAAATCAATTAGAGTTGCTCTCCGTAAGCCCTCGCGACGAGAGCAAGAAAAGGCATCGTGTTGCGCAGACGGGCGTCAAGAGAGAGAAAGAGAAAGAGAGAGAGAGAGAGAGAGAGAGAGAGTGAGAGAGAGAGAGAGAGAGAGAAGAGGGAACGAACAGATATTTTAGCGCGCAAAGAAGCGCAGGCCGGCTGCACGTTTTGTTGGCCCCGACGTCTCTCGGAGTTGTTTCTCCGCGCGCTTCTTGCGACAGAGGGAGTAGTAGGCTTCTTTCGAGTCGTCGCGCCCTGCTTCCGGTCTCGTTCCCCGGCGCGATTAGGGCGATCGCGATTTATAGATCATTTTATTGCCCCGCGCGCGAGCTGCTTCTGAGCTTCGGCTTTATGCTAAACAGTCGAGGCCGCAGTCGGGAGTCGTTATACGGCGGGTCGACTTTGGGCTGTTGGAGGCGTTCGCGCGGAAACGCATAAGCGCCGCATTCATCCTTCGACGTGAACGATCAATTTGTTCAGCACCTTGAGATTGACTTCATTTTTCCCCCTTGGTCGAATACACGCGTTCGTTTATCGCCCATTATATTCTTTGCCGCGAAATCAAGTTGGTTTTTTACTGTTTTATTCATTTAATGATAAATGATTTTTTTTTTTTCAATTTGAAAACTTAAAAATTGCTTTTAAAATCACCTTTGAATTCAATAATTCAATTTGTGGAATTGAACATTTTTTAAAAGTTTCTTTTATACAATAAAGTTGATACTTTAAATATTTTTTAAAACAAATTTTTCGCTGTTTGTAAAAAAAGAAACTATTAAAAAATGAATGTCATTTGGTATTTTATCGCTTAGTTTTTGAGTTTTCGAGAAAGAAAATATTGATGGCAGGTACGATGATAAAAAAAGTGTTTCTCGTTTTTATTTATCGGAGTGTAAAGTTGGCGAAAAAAATCATTTATCATGCGGAACGTAAAGCGTCACTGAACGAGAAAAAGAGATAGAGAGAGAGAGAGAGAGAGAGAGAGAGCAAACGAACGAGTAATGTTTGGCTGACCAATTAAATGCAAATGTGGTTGTTTATAGCTCGCGCGAGATGCACGGACGTTTATCGATGTGGTGCATTAGCCTACACATTGACGTGTACCTGTCCGGGAGACGAAATGAAATTGTTGGCGAAAGATAACGCGACGTGGCTTTAAATCAAGCATTGCGAGAGTTTTCGAGCGCTAGGCAACTAATCGGAAGTTTTTTTACGATTGTGCTCACTAGTGTGCCTCCTTTTTTACTACCTGTCGAAGAATCCTTAGCTAACGATAATATTAATAATAAACTATATTACATTCTTTTAACAATTTTAGATAGCTCGCTTATCACATTTAAAATTCATAACAAAGTTTTATCATTCTTCAATAGGCATTATACGAATAAATTTTTTTTTTTTTCGATCTAACGAGTCGCGATAAACCTTCGAATCATATTTATCACTCATCATCTACAACGAACAACATAGCAAAATTATCCGTTTTTATCGATTATTTTAAATTTTTAATCGCGATCGAGGTTTGGATAGATAATATGATCGCCGGTCCTACAGAACGAGGCTTGCATAACTTTTCTCGCGGGCACCGTTGTTGGTTATTATAGTTCGTTATGGAGTATAAGCCGAAACGCTGGTTCAAATAAATTAAAATCAGAAGTCGTTTTGTTCGTGGAAAAAAACGGAAACGGAAAGTGGCTAATGTCTGATGGGAAATGGGCCAAGGAAAGAGGTACCGGATTTATAATGGGGCACCGGAAAATTATTAGATCAAGGTAGGTATAGGAACTTTGTACGGGTCGCAATTTATGTAGTGTTAAATATGTGGCAGCGTAGGGTGCAGTAGCTTCGGTGGCGAGTCGAACCTCTTCGTGGCACAGAGAGAGAGAGAGAGAGAGAGAGTCGTAGCATCTCCGCTTAATTGGAAAGCTAGGGACTTTCCGAACGGTTTAACTGGCCTTTGGCGCAGCGCCGTATACTTAGAGCTATCGTAATAATACGAGGCCGAAGGTCCCTCGGTATTGTCGCGGCCTCGATACTGGACGGCCATCTCTTCTCAGTTTCCGACCACCGCCAACTATCTATACAACAAATAGATCTGCCTCCTCGCCGGTGCGAATCTCACACTGGGCTCGATTTCGCTTTCGGTCAAAGTTTCCTCTGGGAATTATGCGAAGAAACCTATTTAAATTTTACTTTCAATAAAAATTTTCTACTTCGTTTTAAAATTGCATTATTTTCATAATGAGGTAATTTAGTCTCGAATGTTTAAATATTTAATTGGAAATCATCTTTTAGATATAAAATTGTTTTTTTATTGATATTGTTGATTTAAATTTTTTAACAATACTCAATAAAAGTTTAACAACGTTATTACTATACCTGATTATTTCTATTGTTCTTCAATATTTACTCACAATATATAAACATGGTTTGACAATAATTTCATAAATTTCAAAGGTGTATTCAATTCGTAAGTAAAGTTTTAATTATATTTATTATATTGTTTGAAAAAAATGGTGTGTTTACCTGTAAGAATCTGTTTTAAACAAAAAATGGTTTTTTAACATAATAAATACTTTTTTAATGACAAAATGGATTTAAGTGAAAAAAAAGAGAGAAAGAGAGAGAGACAGAGAAAGAGAGAGAGAGAGAGAGAGAGAGAGAGAGAGAGAGAGAGAGAGAGAGAGAAAGAGAGAGAGAGAAAGAGAGAGAGAGTAGCGATGTCACAAGTAAACTAAAAATAAAATGTTTTAATTGTACGAGTGTCGTAAAACTCCGAAACGAGGTACACAAGTAGAAATGCGCCAGTTTGCCCCAGAGGTTTAGGTATTAGGATGTCGGTTGGTCTATACCCTTAATCGAACCTCTGACCATTGAATTGAACATTTGATACGAGGTTGTTTCATAGGCCGTTAGCTCCTGAAAGCTCGTTGGTTCGATATACGCTTTTTGCCCATCGCTGCCATGACCCTAATCACATCGAAAGTAATTGCAAAAGAGTCGTGGAAACTCTTCTTTCGAACGTTCCATCGGAGATGCGTAGGCCATTAAAATAATGACCCAGGCCTTGATAAGACGATAAAAGGCGTGTCGTGCATATTAATCATTAATTTATGTGTGAAATAAATTTCTATTTATTTATTTCAAAATTATTCTTTGGCATTCCTTGGCGATTTATTAAGAAATAATAGCCATTATTTCGGTGATATAAAATATGGCGGATAAAATCGCGTTCTCAACGGGTGTAGTCGATCGTAACGTTGCGCTGACACGTTAGAATCGCGGAGAACATTAAAATAATACATCCGAAAAGAAAAGTATACAGAAGCAACGAAGGGTGGAAAATTGTGAGGCTTTTCTTCTCGGGTGAAAGGAGCGCCTGCGAGGAGGGTAGTAACTTGCGATCAGGTGGTTCGCATACTTTCTCCGGCAGTTCCTCGCTCGCGTACGCCTACCTCCGCTTATAAATCTCCGAGGCACGCGATGATCGAAAAATATTACAAGAATATATCAGAGCCGTCGGCACCCCCGACTCTGTACCGCTATCCTCCACCCCCTCCCTGTCTCAGTCCTCTTACATCCTTCTCCCTCGCGCCTTCCGTTTCTATTATTTCTTCTTTCTCTTTCGCCATCTCCTGTCCCGGTCTCTCACTCGAAGCAAGAGAGAACAAGAGAGAGAGATAGAGAGAGAGAGCGAGAGAGAGAGAGAGAAAGAAAGAGAGAGAGAGAGAGAGCGCGCGCGCGAGGCTCGAGTCGAGTTATTTGGGGGTGCGCGAGGCGGAGCGACTACGTCTATATTCCAGGACAATGATATGTGACCCGAGCAATATCAATAATTTTCGCATTTCTCCGCCGTATATTTCCCGATATCCGCCACCCCTCGCGCGAAGCCGAGTTCCTTCCTGCCGCCTGCTGCTCCCGTCGCGGCTGCTCTTGTTTTCTCACCCGTCGTCGACCGAAGAGACTGCGTGCGAACCTTTTTGACGGACTTTTCATTTTGATCGCGCGACCAAATTTACTTGGAGGCGCGCTATGCCCGATCATTTTTTCTTTCTCCTCCTCCCGTGTCCCTGCGATTTATTGCTTTTCAAATTAAATGCAAATTCGTTCAAGTCTGTACGATTCATCTTAAGTGTAAAATAATAACTTCACCGAGGCTTCTTAGTATATTAAAATGCCAAAAGTTCGTTTTTGGTATTCTTATTGGAGCAAGCCCACTACACTTATAAAAATATAGGTGCTTTGGTTTATTAATAAAACGCGAGTAGTTCATCATCTTTGGCTAAAAGTTCAACTTTGATACCTACATTATGCGCGAAACGAGCTGCGGTAAAAAGGCCGGGAAAGTCAGTTGTCGATATAAAAATACTTTAAGCCTCGAACAATAATTCGTAGAAGTTGCGTTACAAATTCGATCGGTGTAGCGGCCGTTTTAATCGATGACGTAGCTGGGGGATCGCGAGTCGAGTCTCGCTCGTTAATGAAGGGGAATAACGGTTCGATAGTAATTAGCGAAGGGTGTTTTGGGAGGCTGCGCCTGCGGACCATAAAAAGAAAGTGCCGGTGGCCGTAAGTAGATAGCACGGCATTAACTGCCCCCGCGGCAGCCGCCGGTACTGGCCGACGTTAATTGAACGCACCGCTCGTAAGGGTAACCGCGACGGCGCGGGCGCTGGCCCCGGCGAAAGACTGCCGCCGAGAGAATCTATACCACTTACTTTTATGGCCGGGTTGCCTAGTCGAGTACGCGAGCGAGTTTTCCAGTGCCGGGCAATAAAATTGTGCTCCGCGCTCTTCCCGCACGCGCGTTCATCTACTACTTCCCCATCGACGATTTGCCCAACTTATGACGTCGCTTGGGAGCAGAGAATTTAACCAACTTTTCGGGCTTCGCGCACGCATTCGGTTTACGAGGTTTCCCCAATCATTTGCTCCGCAACGATTGAGAAGCTTCGACGACGCTCTAAGCATTCGCTTATATGCTATTTCATTGATTGGGATAAAATCCTTTTCATAAAAGTCGTACTTTTAAACAACGTCGCAAACGATTGGCACAAATTTTCAAGCTATTCCATATATTTTGAAGTTGAAAACATAGCCGTTACTTTATTTTAAATATTTTGACATAACTCGTTAAAGTTTATATACGTTTGTTGTTAAATAACGTAGCAATGACTAGTGCATTTCAAGGCACAATAAAAACTTACTTTCCAAAGATGTAGCTCCGCAAAGAAAAAACATTGCTAAAATTTTTTCTTTTAAAGTTTATCATTGAAATAAAAGAGTTGTTTGATGTCGATTTTTTGGCAAAGTTGAGTGCATTAGCGCGAGCCGAGAAAGAAAAAAGGCGGTCAGCGACGTCGCTCCGTCCTCGTCGAGCTAGCCGGGAGGCTTGTTCGCGGTTTTAAGGGTCCGCCGCACAGAGAGAAAACTTTACAGCGCCTCTCTGCTGTCTTTCCCTTCTCCTCTCTCTCTCTCTCTCTCTCTCTCTCTCTCTCTCTCTCTCTCTCTCTCTCTACTCGTGCGCTCTCCTCACTCCGCATCCTCTTCACTCGTATATCAGCGCCTGCGGTTTTGAAATTATTTTTACGTCCCGGACCGTTCAAAGGCCGCGGTTCCGCGAGATATCGCAAATCGACGCCACGCTTGCCTACGCATAAAGACGATATTGCTTCGAGCGCAGCCCGCCTCCTTACCTTCTCGCCTAATGCAATCTCAATTTTCTGTGCGGTAAAAAAGCGGTTACGTCACTCTCGCGAAAAGCCCTACGCACACACTCACCCACGACGTATTTTAATTAAACTTCTCCGAGCCTCCAGCGCCTCTGTGTGCTCGCACTCAGGGTCGTGGCCAAGGGGGTAGGGGAGAGGAGAGGAAAAGTAGATACACGCTAGCGAATCGATAGATTTTATCGGGGGCGCCGAAGCTGTGGGATCTATCCACGCCTACTTCCGGCTTCATATTTTTTTTTATGTATCAATTAACGTTAGAGAGTCCACGGACTAGTAGAACTAAGCGCGATAAAGAAAATTGCGTCTTTGACGGAGCGGAGCGCGAACGCGGCCGCTTGGGCTGGGAGAGAAAAACGGGAGGCAGGCAGCGCGTCGCTACGAAATGTGGAAAGAGAGCTTAGCCGAGGTTGGTTTCTTTCGGCCGATAAATCAGGGCTCGTAAATAACATCGAGTGTGCGGGACTTGTAGCGGTCTCGCGGCGACGGCCAACTTTCGGCCCAAGGAGGACGAAATAAAGCGGCCAATGGACTACCGAAGGGCACTACGTCTTCCACCTCCTCGACCCTCGAGCTGGAGTGCCGGCGCTCGGGGCGCACTTGCTCCTACCGTCGCTGCAGCTTACACGCCGCGTGTCTCGCGGTGGCCTCGACCCCCATAAAACGGCATCTATCAAGATGACTCGGGCGATCGGATTCCGCTTAACTTTACTTGAATCTCCTCGAACCTCGCTGCGTCTGTCGAGAAACGTATTGCCTCCGTAAGAGCGCCGATTAGGCCGACGCTATTTTCTCCTATCGACCCGGTTGACAATATCCTACAAATAAATGTTTGTGAATACTCTGAACATTTTTCTCTACGATTCTTTCGTTACAAGTTTCGTTACCGTGACTTGTTTATTTACAATTCGTCATGATAATAAACGGATAAAATACAATTAAATTTTTATTATTTTTTTTTTATTGAAAGGAAATAATAATTTTTAATAATTAAAATAATTATTCATTTATCAATAAAATTATCTAAAAGTTTGGAAGTTAGTTAATTTTCTCTAATGTTTTTCAAAAACGCACATTCTTTTTTCTTTAAGAATATATTATAAAAATTTGCACGTTGAATTTTAAAACGTTAAGAAAATGTAAAAAAGAAGAAAAATAGAAAAAAAGTGAATAAAGATAAAAGAAGGAATTGTAAGTGAAAGAAAGAAATGCGTTTGTGGATAAACAACGGCAAATTGCTGTATAAAACGGAGAGAGGAAATGTGAAAAAGAATGCGAGGCTGGAAATTTATTCGATGTTAGAGTAATCCTTGATGCAAAGTTGTCCGATGCGATGGTGTATAGGCAATGTAAGCCGGCTAAGTGACGTATTGCTAGCTCTCGACTCTGCGCACGGGAACACGATGCGCTCTTAAGTGGGACCTTTGTGCGTCTTCCTCTTCTCGAAGCCTGGAATCGAAGGGTCGCAATCGCTCTCTCTCTCTCTCTCTCTCTCTTTCCCCCTCTCTCTTTCTCTCTTTTTCCCTCGTTCCCCGAAGCACTCGGTATCGCACACGAGCCGCGCGCTGATTTATGCCGAGAAGCAAGATTTATAAGGAAGAGAGCGCGGGATTGAGTCGCAACACGGCGCCGACTTATCGCGAGTGGGTAGAAACGAGGCGCTCTTCCAGACGAGAGAGGCTTTTTCGATCTCTCGCGGTGGAGGGCCAAGTCCAAATCGCCATTTCTCGATTCGTTCATCGAATCAAGCGAGAATTGCGAAATTTATTGTCCCTGTACTCTTTGTGATATTTTTTTGACAAAGTCAAGCACTAATTCTACCTATCTATTATTTGAAATTCGGTGCTCAATTTCACGGAAAATATTTAATAATCGACTTTTTCATAAATATTACTACCGCTATAAATAGCTTAATTTTTCGATATACATATCATATATATGTATGTTTGCGAGTAATGCGATTGAAATATCGTAAAGTTGGTGAAAAAATTGTTAATTAAAAATAATCGTCGCGATAATAAAATGAAAAGTGGAGGAGAGAGAGAGAGAGAGAGAGAGAGAGAGAGAGAGAGCCGTAGCAGTTTCGTCGTTCTTAAATCGTGGCGGTGACATATGGAAATTGGCTAAAGGAAAAGAAAGCTGCAGATCTATGGGGAGTTTATCGGCGGGGTGTAGGGGACTAATTACCTCGCGGAGAAATATTGAAGGAACGAATCGGGCGTAAAAGACGACAGCGGTCCGCCGCGAGCATAATGAGCGGCTATACGTCCCGACACCACACGTTGTATCTTTATTGGTAGTTGTGCACTTTTGTGAGACCGCATTTCGCGGTTTCCTTTAGCGCGCCGACAAAGTCCCTTCTATTAATCGGAATCGCAGCGCGGTAATAAGTATCAATTAGGAGAACCTCGTGTGACGACTAAAGACGTAATTGAATATTTAACGGGTCCACTACACGCTCGCGTTTATATTTATTTTTATCGACTTGCCAGAGTGTATATGTTCGTTCTTAAGAAAAATAATCGAATTTAAATTTTATTTACGTTTATTATGTCGCTTATAACCTAAGGACTCGTAGTTGGATTATAAGTAGTTGGTACGAGCGGACATCCATTTAACTGAAATCTCGTTATTCGCAGCGAGCATAGCTCTGTCTGTGATTCGATCGCGCCCTATCTTTTATTCTCTGCGAGCGGGAAAAAATATAAAGCACCGACTCGTTGCCAAAGGCGATGCCGAAACGAAGACACAAAAATCTTCGCGAAGCTCGCGGGTGCTTTGCAGATCGTGGGACGCTTGAGAGATCGCGCGATAAAAGACTATTTCGTTTCTCATTGGCAGCTATTACTTACAAGCCGATAAGTCGTTATTAACGCTGGCGCACAGACTAGCACCTTTGAGAGTCGGTCGCAACTAGACCAGCGAGCGTTGACAGGTCCCCTATCGTGACTTCTTGCGAGCTCGATAAGGAAATAGCGTAGCGTAGCGAGGATCGTTGGACAAATTGGTCGATAACGCCTGACTTAATGCCATTTTCGAAATATTTCAGCTTCGAAAGAGATGCGTAGTCATTTCGATAATGTTCTCTTTTTTTCATCTGCTTCTCTTTTTTCTTCGCTGGCTAAATTTTTTCAAACCGTCAAAAATTGCACTTTCACATTTTTAAAGTTGGAAAATTGTATCGTGCATTATCAAAAATTCCTTTTCTTTGTTTCAAAAGAAAAAAAAAAAAAAAAAAAAAACGTATCTCATTCGATTTCGGATAAGCTTGATCCGAGTTATTTTACAATAAAGTAATAAATTTACAATCATATCTCTCGTATAGTTTACCCTCAGCGTTTCGAATATTTATTTGGTACTATTATCTGATAATATTCAAGCGCGTTTATAATTTATATCTAATAATCGAGTTTGGGAGATAATAATATTATATAGCACTTAGGGAATGGCAATTTTCAATGGCGGAGTTTAGTTGTCAGCCAATGATTTGTATATATATATATATATATACATATCAGAGCGCGCTGCGGCTAATCGTACAGCGAGGTTACATTTGTGCGTGCGTTAAAAGTCGTCGCGCGAATAGGCTGTTGAATTAACTTACGAGGCTCGGGTGCGCGATTAAGCGAGACTCCACCAAGTTTGCGCGTCAAAACAAACGAGTCGAAGTGTTGGCGATATCTTTGCAGCGCATTTCTATATCTTTTTAAAAAATATATCTTTCTTTATTTGCAATCTTTGTCGGCGATTCATTTACGATATTTTTTCACCGTTTATTGCGATCGATAATATTCAATAAGAAATACGTAGATACAATTTATCTAATCGAAAATCAATCAAAATGATGCTTCATTCTCTTTTTCGTTAAAAATTTTTTGGGGAAAATTTCGTTTTTCGCGCAAAGGCGGCACGAGGCCGACCGACGATTAATTTCTCCAAAGTGACGATTCTTTTCATGTTGGGTTGGTAAATGGATAAGATAATAAATGGTCGGCAAATGGCAAGATAAATGGTATTAAATACGCGCGTGGCACTAGCTTTTTCTGTCTTCTTTTTTTACCGATTCTTAAGAATCAATCAGATAAGAAAGACAGGCACAAACAATTAAAAGCTATGTACGGTTAATATTAGCAAGATAATCCAGCCAAGTTTTCCTCTTAAATTTATTTTTATAGCCTTGGAAGTACGGAGGGTCTGCGCAAAACTGCTAACACGGATTTATCAGTCATTAATCAAATCGATAAATAAAATTCGCAAAGACTGGACGCGCGCGAGTACGAGTACGAGAGCGAAGAGCGAGCTTCGAAAGGCCGCGAGGATGCGAAGGTGAGCGCGAAACTTTTATCTCGTTCGATTCGCGCGATTCGCACAATAAACAATCCTCGAATCCCGGGAGAAGGACTCGAGAAACCGGAACATATCTCGTGCGTATGTGCATTTGTGCGCGCTCGCGCGACAAATAAAGCATTATCGTCGGGGCGACAAGTTCCCTCGCGCCCGCTGGCTCCTCGGACTCGGTGTCCTCCTCCTCCTCCTCCTCCTCCTCCTCCTCCTCCTCCTCCTCCTCCTCCTCTTCCTCATCTGTGTTCGCTCTCGAGCGAGCGAGGCGCGCGCAAACGAAAGGCGCGAGAGGCCCGCGCGCCGAGGTATGCCTGCGGACATCGAAACATAGCAATGCTTTATGGTGGTCCGCGGCTGAACCTGATTTATAAGTGCATTACCGTGGCCTGCGAGCGAGCGAGCGAGGAGGGCAAAAGCCACGTCGGCGGACGTGGCGACTCGCACACGCGCGCCGTCGTTTCTCTGTCGGAAGGCAGAGCTTCTCCTCCTCTTCCTCTTCCTCCTCCTCCTCCTCCTCCTCGACTATCTACACCTTATTCCTCGAGTCCAATTCTTTCTCGCTCGGCAGTATACCGAGTATAAATGTCGACTGCCCTTCGCCTCTGCTTTCATTTTTACTTCTCTCGTTTACAGATATTATTTTAAAAATTTATTATTCCTTTTTCTTTTTCCGACATTCACATTTGATCTCTCGGCGAATGCGTTATATTTATTTTTTATTTTTACGATGCTTATTCTTCGTATCGAAATTAATCTCGGACTCGTAACGATATCGCACTTGTGAAAATGTTAAATTCGTAAACGCGCTATCTTAAATAAAAAAAAATAAAATTAAAATTTGATGTTTGAAAATAATTTAAAATAAATGCAAACGAGTTAAATGCTGCAAAATGACGCGAGCACAAATATATTTCTAAATTATTTAAATATCTGATATTATTATAATATTATGGTCTATTTTCCTCGTTAAGGTTATTCTCAATAAATTTTATGCGTTGAAATATTCGAATGCTTTTCAATAATTTTGACATTTCGAAGAAGTAGGTGAGCAAGGAGAATTGCGCGTCATCGAAAGAGGAGTAGGTTTGCTCACCGAATCGGAGGAGTCGTTGGTGACACGGCTGAAAACTTGCGGAGATTTCGCGCAACCTTCGGATCTTGAGTCGGTAAAGCATCTTTTTCCTTGCCTCCGGAGAGAAGGTGAGTAAGAAGGAAAGCAGAGGAGAAGCGAGCTAGCTCGCACGGCGCGATATCGCTCGCGCATTATCGTTCGCGCGACGTTACCCGAGCTTTGACTAATGTCCACGAACGAATGCCTACGCTTTGCCGATTTATAATGCCGGTCAACAAGATGTGGACAAACACCGAGCGCCAATATATTTCAGATTATAGCTAAGCCCCTCCTCGCCCTCTCTCGCATATTCCGACTTTGTTTCCTTCTCGCCTTCACGCGGAGTTAAGACCGCAAAATCTCTGCATATAGATATATGGATCGTTCATTTATCTCTAAATAATATTTATACGCACGCGAAAGAGAGAGAGAGAGAGAGAGAGAGAGAAAGAGAGCATACTTGAACTGCAATTTACGCTTCGCAACAAACAAAACGATTTAGAGTACTCTTAATTCTTATCTTCTCATTATTTTTGCAGGCGCGTGCGTTATCGCGCTAAAAAAATGAAAGCTGCGCTCGAGTTTTTTTTTTTTTTTTCTTTTTTTTTATTTTTTAAAAGCCGTCGTTAGTCTTGTTTCTGTCTAAATAGTTTTTCGTCTTTTAAGCATTAAATATAAAATGCCGTTTTTTGTCCATTTTTCGCGATATTTCATCAGGATTTATAGCCATCGAAGTGCGGACTCAAAGACGGCCCATGTAGAACAAGAGTAACACCAAAGATGCATTTTCGAGTTTTCTCTCGAGAATCCTCGAGATCTTTATACTGATCTCTCGATGAATTTCAAAGCTTGTTCATTCCTAGAACTGTGCGAGCAAGAGCTATTCGTAAACTTCCGCGGAAAAGCAGTAAACGATTTTGAAACGTTTTGAAAAATTCTCGGTCTTTATTATTTTTTTTTTGTCATTTCTTCTTTGTCTTTTGTTTTATTATTTTTTAGAAAAGAAAATTCGCCGAGGGAAAGGTTCGCGTGGGTGCATCGAGCGCAATAAACAGTGGAAGGTCTCGCTCATCCTGCGATCACCTTACTCAAGGAGTAGCGCGGCGTGGCCGCCTTCGCCCCGTGAATTCGTAAAAGGGGGACGGATCCGCGGGAGACGAGCGGCAAGGGGCCGAGCGCCCCGAACGACGCGTGTGCGCGCCAAGACACGTAAACGATATATCAGGGGGTTAGCCGCTGGGGACGGAGGACCCGAGCCATCTTTCTTCTACTTAGATACACGGAGACAGAAAGCGAGGCTCGCGATGATCGCATGCGCAAACGTGATACAGGGCGCTCGCGCGTCGCTGGCGCGCGTATGGAGAGATTCGCGCGCGAGCTGTAAATGTATTAAGGTTTGACGACCGAGCTGGGATGCCGACAGCCCTTTGGCCCAATACCGCGAAGCAGCGTCTCCTCCATCTATTTTTTTTCTACGTGCGCATACGGGCCCAGCCGAGCGCGAGGATACTCGCCCGAAGAATATTCTCGGGGTGCGAGAATATGTGCTTCCGCGCGCGCGAGGATCCCGACCTTTTCACGGGAGATTGCCGGCTGCTCTGCGATGGATCTTCTTCTACGCCACGCTGACTTTAACGCGACGAAAGGCTGCCGTGGCTCTCGGGCACCGGAACGGGAATGTTTACACGTATTTGAATTATTTATAGACTCAGTTTGCCTTAGCCATTTAATTATTCAGTCGGACAAAATTTATCCATAGAGGAGCACCGAATCGCTACGCTACAACTGCATTATATTCGCATATTGAATAATTTTTATTTTCTCTTTCTTTCTCGCCCTCTCTGTCTATCTCTCTCTCTCTCTCTCTCTCTCTCTCTCTCTCTCTCTCTCTCTCTCTCTCTCTCTCTTATAAATTTGTTTAAAGAAAAAGAAAAAAGAATAAATAAAAAATGATGATATTTGATCTCGATTAACGTAAAAATGTATAATTTTGCAGTAAGGTGAAAGGAATAAAGCAAGAAAAAATAGCGTTGGTGCAGGCGCGGTCAGTTAATCGGGAAAGAATGAACAAAAGTAAATTTAGGCATCGTTTCGCAGAAAGGACCACCATACGTGACCTAATAGTGGTCGCCGCGGGAGCTCAAACGAGCCGGGCGATGAATCGTTGCGGAATCGCCGCCGAGAGGAAGAGGGACTCGGAGCCTAGCGGCCGTGTACGCGCGCCTGCATTATTGCGTCCCTATATTATATTCGCGGGGCTAAACAAATGTCGCGGCGCGCGTCTGCGTGCGCAAAAATTCCTAGATAGCTGTGCACGCGGGACAAGAGCGGGAGGAGAGGGGAAGGAAAAGGGAAGGGAAAGAGGCGCAATAATATCCGCGCTGATAAATGAGACACATAACCGTGTACACGGCTCTCGCGAGTATGTCCTCCCGCCCGTACTCCCGGCTTATTCCACTTTTGCAAAGGTGCATTACGAATTTTACATTTTACATACGGCGACGCGCGTTATCTCGACCGAGGCAATCCGCCCTCGAGCTGCGCGTAAAAAATCACGTGCAAAAGTAGAATTCTCCATTCATTAACTTTTACAATGTGCAATAAATACTTTTTGAGACGTTTACTTATCGACGTGCCATTACATTTTTACATTAATTCTGATTATGGTAGAAGGTTCGTTTGGTTTTATTTTTCCGCAAAACCTCGGCTTTAATTAAATCAGCATTCCTACTTTCGCATGTGCTAATTGTTTCTTTCGAGATTTCAGTAAAAAGCCAAGAAGTTTTTTAAAAAAAAAAAAAAAAAAGAAAATGAGTAAAAAAAAAAAAAAAAAAACAAATAAATAAACGAAACGTATTCCCTTATGACATCGACGATAATAGATTTACAGAGAAATCTGTTTATATTTCCGTAAATATAAGATTATATGTCTTCTCTCTGAAATGTGTGCTCAATTATGAGATATATGTGTATATATATGCTAAAAATTTGCGGTTATAAGAATCTTTTATATATTTTTCAGAAACCGATTATGGACATTCGAACAGTTTTATTTTCATCGAATAAAAATGAATATTTTTATATTAACAGTATTTTAAAAAATCTATAAAATTAGCGACATGTAAGTTTATAGGTCCGTAAAAAAGAAAGTGATAAAATTAAATATTGTTAAACTGTCTATACTTTAATTAAAATAATCCGAAAGATCATTGCCGATTTGAGTAAAATATTTTTACGATTTACTTATAATAATACCAAGTATAATAATAAAATGTTTGAAAACATTCTTTCGTTTACATCAAAGTCTTGAGCTTGTATACAGCCGTATTTCATTATACTTTATATTGATAAGGCCATAATTTGTCATTTGTAATGCAGATATATTGATATATTAGTAACTAATGATCATAATTCAAAATAATACCAATCGCATTGCAATAAATAACCTGCTGTCTCGTGATATTTCACTACATCCATAGACATTCGAGTGTGAATTTAAAAGTCTTGGCGTGCGGCAAACCGGTTTAGTCGATTTCGACGCTCGAAACACAATAACGCTTTCTTTCTTCCTTTTTTTGTCTCTCTCTCTCTCTCTCTCTCTGTCTTTTCCCGAGAAGAGTGAGAAGCCTGCGCTCCTCCTTCTCCATTCGTATGATATGATTTTGAACTTTGGGCAAATCCCCAGAAATAAGCCATCGTTCCTTGGAATAAACGAGCGGCCCACTGGATCGAGACGTACGTCGAATAACAATGCGTTCCAAATTTACCGGTGATGCATAGTCTTAGGTTTCGTTATTTACGAGCACCGCCCGAATACGAGCTGCTCCCTTTTTCCTTTTTATCCATCTCTCATTTTGCAGATCTGTACATCTCTGCACATTTGTGCATTTTTCCGCAAGGCAGAATCTAATACGATGGACGATCGGCAATGCGTTTCGTCGCCGAGTTTCTCAGGTAATTCCGAGCCGCGGCGAAGGAATGCGCGAAGCAGCGAGCTCGCCGCCATCCGGGACGTTGCGGCCGCGCGATATATTTTGCAAATCTTTAGCTATTTATCACGGGGAGCTATCCAGGGTCCCACGTGCACGTACGTAGGACGTAGCTTTTCCTGGCCGGGAAGCGCTTTCATATTCTGTTACCATTTTGCCGCGCGATGTGCGCAAGGGCGCGCACGAGGCTCTAGAGATTTTCAAAATTGATCGGACGTGGAGATCTTGCCGGCGATAAAGAAGACACGGGCAAACCTAGAAATTCAGAATAGCACTACACGATAAAAGTGTAATCCTCGTTAACCATTTTGATCGGTCTTTTATGTAAAGGAGCTTTTTAACGGCTTGACGTTTAACTTTTCGGCTAATTTGACAAAAAGATTGTTTAAAGTTTCTGTTTCAAAATAAATAAATAAATAAATAAATAAATAAATAAATAAATAAATAATAATAATAATAATAATAATAATATTAATAATAATAATAATAATAATAATAATAATAATGATAATAATAATAATGATAATAATAATAATAATGATAATAATAATGATAATAATAATAATGATAATAATAATAATAATTGTAATAATAATAATAGTAATAGTACAACAATGCTCGTTTATTTTCAATGGCTCAATTATTTTCTTCATTATTTTATGAATTTAAACGTATTTCTTGAACTTTAAAAAATTGGATTTTTAGCCAATCAAATTTTACCGCTTTTTAAAAAAAATTAATAATTTTTATTGATTCTTTATGGAAAATAGTCGATAGTGCAATGCCCCTTAGAAGTTTAATTGTCTTGAAAAATATAACGCTTCGGTATAAAATGTTAAATACTCGACGTCATTGGTTGGATGACTCTGCGAGGGAGACTAATAAATTGCGATCACGTCGAAGATTAGCTTTTGCCTCGCGACCCTCATAAATATCTGCATTTTTACAATATTTTTGCAGCAGGTTAAGCCGATTGCCTCGCGACGCTTTCTGATGCTTCGATGCTTTCGAGTATTTTGTTCTTTTGCACTTTTTTCTTTTTCAAATGTATCGCTAAAAAATTTTTATTTTTACTTTTCAACAGAGATAAAAAAAACATTTATGATATTGTTTTGTATATTTTATGTTTTTAAGCATCAGAGAATTTGCTAAAGCTGATAAATCGATCAAAATTTTGGAAAACTTTAATAGCGTTAAAATCGACTAAATGCTGGCAATTAATGTTCAAAGAATAACGTTCTTTCTTTAAAATCGAATGAATTGTTGATTTTTTTCGCGTCGTTTAATGATCTTTTTCGCGTTTATTCAAAAGAAAAATCACGTAATCTTCTATCAAATTCATGAACAGTCCTTCTTTTTTTAATGGCTTTATTTATTTTTAAGCTCGACGAATCATAAAATTTTATAAATAATTAGGGTCGCTTCATTATTTATTTATTAAAAGTTCATTGTTTAGTTTGAAAATTGAATAATACAATGCTTCCGTACTCGATTAGAAATAATTTATCATTTTGACGAAAAGAAAATACAAGAATTTTCTTTTTCGTAAGGAGCAGGCAAAAAGAATATTGTCGAATTGGATCGATCCCGACGCAGAGGCTCTCTTATGCGCACACACACACACACACACACACACACACACACACACGCACGTGGGCGCGCGCGCACGCACGCATACACACATCCGCGCGAAAGTATATATATATATATATATATATATATATATATATATATATATATATAGAGAGAGAGAGAGAGATGCACACACACACATCGATGGTAATCCTGAAAAAATCAGGGATCACCCCTTCTTAATCCTTGGTAAGGAGCATCGAAACCACAAAGCTCACGCGCTGCAAGTATAGCGGTTCGCTTTTTCGAAGATTCCGCACAGCGATGTTGCTACGTCGAATTGGTATGCGCTTCGCTCTTCCACAATACGACAATTTATATGGATTTAGCAGAGTCTTGTGAGTTATCCCACTCGCTCTTTCTTCGGCAGCGAGTTCGAGTGTTACCTTCCGTTCGTTTTCAATAGGACTTTGCGTTTTTTTTTTACATTTTTTTATCACGCCTTCTTTAAAACTGCCCGATGATTGCGTGTAAGATTTTCGTGTCTGGCGTCAACGATTTACATGAGTAAATAATTATCTATAACAATGTGAGGCGTAGGGTCGTTGTAACGTTAATAAAATTAAATATCCAAGCAAATAATGAAAAAATTTATGAATATGTCGCTGTTGTTATTGTCTCTTTTTCCGTTTTTCTTTGTCTCCTTTTCCCTGTATTAAATCGTCGCTCACACACAAACGATTTGCATTTATTTATTGTTCAGTCCGAACGCGTAAAAAGTGTGAGCGAAACAGATACCGAGGACAATAAGTATTCTTTGGTAATTTAAAGGTTCAATTTTATACGCTGACAGATACCCTTTAGAGTACCCAGGTGTGTACTTTCACAGCGTCTAACGATTTTGTAAACTGCTTTTCTATGCTAATATCGATAAGGTGGAAGAACGCGCTACAATGGCAACTTGTATTGTCGTCAAGGGATTTATTTCTCATAAATACCAAGAAAATCACTTGCTTTGATCAAAGTTGTCATTAAACTAAAATACTTGATTAGATTAATTATATTCAAAGAGCCGATTACTGTTAAGTGTGTTATTTTCTTTAAAAAAATTTATTTGTATAAATTAACAACGTAGAACGATTAATTTTTTTAATTTTAATATTCTCACACATTTATCCTATTGAATTGGTAAAAAGTAATTTATTTTTCAAAGAAGAATGAATAAAGTACCAAGACGACGATATTAATGCAAGTTTCATTTTCACATTCGTGATTTCAAGGAAACGTCCTCAAATTGAGTATCACTGGATATGACGAGGGTTTCTCTATATTACAACAGATGGCGCTGACAGTCTTATTCAGCCTGTACATTTTTGTAAATTATATCGCCTTTAGTTTTAAATTTTGATTAATTCAAAACGAAAAGAAAGAACAATTTTTATACATTGTTTTATATTTTAAATTAATAATTGATTATTTTACAATGATTTTAATAACGATCAATTTTAAATAAACAATTATAATTTTTTTTTCGTTTTATTAAAGACATTTTTTTATAAATCGCTGTAAATTATTAATTATTTATTTATTACTTATTTCTAGTAAAGTAACGTCGACGCTTTTCAACAATTTCATTGATTTTTTCCATAGCGTGCTTACGTTGCTTTAAGAAAGGCGTCTGACATTCTTCGTGTCGCGCACGTTATTAAAGGAGAACTACCATTGTAATTCATTTGAACTCGCAGTCGTTTAATTTGAGTTTGCGTTAACTTTTCTTAACAAAAATGATTGATATTATTAATATTAAATAACCATATGATTATCTTTATTTGCGCATGATTTATAAAACTTTATATATGTATATATATATATATATGTTTATTTTTCAAATTTACAGTAACGAGTAAGTTTAAGATTGCATATATTTCGCAAGCGATTTAAATAAAAAACATTAAATTCATCAATATAGGTGACAAATTGTTTACTTAATTTATTTATTGTATTGAAATAAAGTTCCGAGTTAATTACAATAGAATTGAGATTTATTAAGCTAAAAAGTAAGTCTGTTAATAAAAGGAACTAAATGTGACATAAGCTTGAAGCAGGAGTGCGTTATTATCGTGTAGCGATTGATGTAATAGAGAATTTGGTGGTCCCTAAGCAAATTTTGGAAAAAGGGCTTGTAAAAAAAAGGATCCAGTGGTCGATCGGTGGTTAGCGATCGTCCCTTAAGATGCGACCGCGCGTGCAGTCGTCTCTTTCGATATAATTTCGCGATATTTATAAGTTCTTTGAAACAATGGATCGATATTGTTTTCTGATTGGGTGTACCGTGTAGCTCCAAGCCGTATTACCGACTTCGTGCTCCCGAAGACGGTTTTACACGGAGCGCATAAAGCCGCCGGCGCACACAATGAACCGAGTGGGAGAGAACGCGCTTACAATGATGTGGCGCGAGGGCGAGTAGCCTAGCGGTAGCCGGAATGTTTATGCGGTTCGCCGGCATAAATAATATTTAATATGACAGGGCAGATCGGCGAGGGCTTTGTGCGCGCGATGTATTTGGTATAGAAACGTCACCGACGCCGTATCTTTATAGGGCCCGCACTTGCCGGGCGGGCATAATGTGCCTCGCGCTCTTACGCCGCGCAGCGGAACTTCGCCGGCGCGAGCCACGGCTAATGGGAAACGGATAAATTTTCTTACGAGAACCGCGGCATTGTTTGCGCGCTCGAAAGGTCGTGACGGCCGCCCCGCGGAATCTATAAAATTTTATTACCCGCGCGAGAAAGAAGGAGAGCGGCCCGCGGCGCAGTCGCGATTTATCATTTATTGCCAGTTGCAGCATACGGTCTCGCGGTCGCGCTGGAATTTTATTCATAGGATTACAATTACAGGGCCGCGGGAGAACAAAAGGAGCTAGCGCTGCTCGCGGGCCCATTTGAATAAATCGATTTGCCGATCGCGTGTCGCCGCGCTCCCGGTTCCGGGGACTCCGATGAAAAAAATTGTCGTCGAACAAAAGATCGTCCATTTGAATATCAAATCGATGCTCGCGAGCCGCGGGCGCGCGCGCTGCTCCTTCGAGCAATCGCCTTATCCATAATCGTATTTAAATGAAGATCGCATAAGGCATAAAGGTTTAATGGGGGTTACGTCGGTACGTGCCGCCGCGGCAGCGTCTCCCTCGTCGCGCTCCTCCTCGGCGTCGTCTCTCGTCGGAAGGTCTCTCTCGAAGGAAGAAAAAGCTCTCGCTGACGAACAATAACGATAAACCATTTAATGGTTGGGCGCGCGACAAATGCGCGCACCGGCATAGTTGCCGCGATGCTCTCGTATATGCATACAATTGATACAGATATACCATCGTCGTCGGCCTTTATGCCGTTGCGTGTCGTTACTCGAGCGCTCGCTCGAGCGGTTCGCCGCTTAACGGAGTAAGCGGAAAAAACGTTGGCTCGGTCCGCGCTCTCGCGCGAGTGCCCGCACCGATCGAGGAAGAGCGAGATGGAACCTTCGGCTATCGCGCGAGAGCGGCTTCGGTGTGCAGGCGGGCAAAACACGGATCGCCGGGGCGAGGAGAGGCTTATATGGTGCCTTCGCGCAAACTGGCCTCGACAAAGCCTTGTAGACATATGTTCTTGTCATAGACGGAGATTTAGTCGCGGTGTACAGTTGCCGCCGCCGCCGCCACCGCCGCCGCCGCCGCTGCCGCTGCCGCTGTCGTCGCCATCCTCGTCGCGTGCTTCCTCGAGCTACAAAGTTGACCTTGAATGACGAGCAAATGCCAATTAATCGATAAATTTCAATTTTTCAATAAAATTTTAGTTTAATTTAAATGATAAAATTTGAAAAAATTGAAATTATTTTTTTAAGTAATTAATTTTTATAGAATTTTAGATCCATTATTTACATTAATGAATTACAATTATATACATGTTGCATGCTGTTGTTCGAGTTTAATCGAAGTGGTATTTTCGCTTGAAGATTAAAAAAGTAATTAAAAAATTATATCTCAATTAAATGAAATTATTTTAACAATTTCATTTGATGACACTCACGAAGTCTTAATTACTTTTACGATTGCTTGAAAATGAATTTTGGATTAATTATCAGTTTAACAAGGATAATAAATAATTTCAACTATAATATTGGTTATTGTTTTTTTTTAATTTATATTCAAAATTAAATAACGTTGAAATTTAGCAAAAGGAATGAGTTGATTACGAGACCAATTCGATTGTCAAGTCGAGAATGGCTCGTATTTCTCGCATTTGGCTTACGTATACTTTGGCGGGGAGAAATTGCTTCGCAGCGTCGATGACGTTGACCGACGAGCGTATCAAGAAGATATGATAATAATAATAATAATAATAATAATAATAATAATAATAATAATAATAATAATAATAATAATAATAATAATAATAATAATAATAATAATAATAATAATAATAATAATAATAATAATAATAATAATAATAATAATAATAATAATAATAATAATAATAATAATAATAATAATAACAAAAATAATAATAACAACAACAACAACAACAACAACAAAAATAATAATAATAATAATACGGGGACGGCTCGTTTAACCTGCTCAGGTCGCTAACAAGGCCCATTGCCGCTTTATTATCGCACGGTGAATCGCCGGGGAATAGTCACAAATCACCTCGAAACTGGTTATCGTTCGGTAGCGAGCTGCCCGCAATGGTTCGCGCGCGAACGAACTCCAAGAGTCCGAGCGCTGGCTTAGCTCGCTTGCTCAAGTTAATATGGATTACATCGCTAGAAGGATCCCCAGGATTATGCTCTCCTCGTTGGAATAGCGTACGTTTTTCGAAAAGCGCTGCGATCGCGAATGTTTTAACGCGCTTGCTTCATCGCCCTTGAAATTGTTCGTAGCTTAATTAAACTTGAAAATTCGGCTGCTGAGCTACCTTTTAAATTGCTTGAATCGCTAATTATAACGAAATAATTTGCCGGTGTCAAGTCCTCGACCGGTAGATTCATAAGCTTAATCCGCATTTTCTCACGCCGTCCTCCACTATTTTTTAATCCAATGACATAGCGGATGAAATAACAATCCTTTGGTATATTTTTTTAACGACGTTGAATTACTTTTATTACGTCAAATACCTCCTATGAATCGTTAGCATCGTTTGCTGTGTTGACGACTTGCGTTTTTCATACGTGTTTCGAAATTAATTTGTTTTTTTCTCAGCAATATTAAAAAAGCGTGAAACTTTTTAAGCTGAAAAAGTAAAAAAGGCCATAAAACGACGCAAGTGAAGGTTAATTTTAGTTATGGAGTAACTATTAAATTTACAAATATACATTGCGCCTTAAAATTGCAGGAATTCGCTGAGCAAGTTTATTGTCAGAGACTGTTGCAAAAAGAAACTGTAGCCTCGGTGTTAAGGTGTCGCTCGCATCATCGCGGCATCTTGATCATCGGAGCAACGAACGGCGGCTCTTCTTGGAGTCTTTTGATCCCGTGGCGATCGCCCGGTGATCGCGCGGTTCTCGGGAGCAGTAGCTGTACGACTCGAGTCATGATAAGGAGGTCAGCGCTGTACTCTGACTCAGAACTCGCCTCGGGTAGCATTTCACTCGTTTCTGTACAGCTTTTTTCCATTTCTTTTGGCCCTCCCTTCCTCATCGCGACGTCGGAAATCCAACGTTGTTTGTCTTACTTATAAAGTGGTGAAATTTATGCTCGTGATCTTTGTCAATTAAATATTTTTTTCTCTTTTTATTAATTCGCATAAATTTGTGAAATTTATCATCGAATCTCTCTCTCTCTCTCTCTCTCTCTCTCTCTTTCATACTCGTTCCTACTGTCTTAAGTTATGATCCGAGTAGCTAGAAGAATGAAAAATGGAAAAATCTAATGATAACCCTTTTTCCGCTTAGTAGATATGGCATATAAGATGCTATGTCGGAGAGAAAGAGACTAGGACAATGCAAGCTCATTGTTAACGAAGATTCGTTTGGTAGGCCTGGCTCTCGCTGGAACCTCCTACCCAAGAATGATTCCTTACTGGATGGACGGGGACTACCTTGACTACCCCACCATAGCTCCGATCGGCTAAGAGAATCGCCGCCGTAAATAAACAATTTACCTTCCGGATGTATCAAGAGGAGCCAACATTCCGTTTCATCCGACGTTTTAACTCGTTCAGCAATACCGCTTCCTATTGTCGATTTAATTTGCTCCTATCGCAATAATATAATTTTAAATTTTACATTTATTTTAGATTAAAATTTCAAAAATGATCTTCGTCATTCTTGAAATCAGAAAAAGCTTCTTGCTTACTGTATTTGTGAGCACGAGCTCGGTAAGGCTCAAGAAAAATACACTTTTAAGTTTGAAAATTCTCGTCGTACTTTCGCACCGCGTCGATAAGAGAAAAAAAAATTATTTGTACAAAAATCTACGTGAGAAAAAATTTCAAGTATTAAAACACGTTTCGCATGTACCGACGTATGCTAGCTGTAACGACAAGTTGAAGACGTCTACTTGTGCACCCTTTTTTCGTATATTAAAAAGACATAATCGAGATAATTTAGTGAATAATATTGTTTCACGCAACAGTCGAGCAAGGAATGAACCTTAATAATGTTTTTTACGTAAATAAACTTTATTTGTATCAACAAACAAACAGGTTTTGTTAAAAATCGCATTATTCTATAAGAAGAAATTTTTTTCAAGCTCATGAACACGCAAATAATGAACGACAGATTTATTAATTATATATTAATGATTATGTGCTAAAGAGTTCTGTGCGCAAAATTTGCGAGACAATATAGTAATATCGAAAAGTGTACACACAGGATTATGCGCGTGAATGAGGCGAGAGAAGATGGAGAAGAAAGATGGTACGAAGAACCGAATTGGAGAAAGAGTTTTGTTACACCAAAGAAAGAGAGAAGGAGATTGTGTGTGTGTGTGTGTGTGTGTGTGCGTGCGTGCGTGCGCGCGCTTGTGAGGGAGGGAGAGAGAGAGGGAGAGAGCAAAAGCGGGCATCGTAACGAATGAAGGGCATTAGTTAAGAGGATATCAAAAGGATATCCCGAGTCGGCCACCAAGGTGCCCTGAGAGGAGAGGAGGATAGACCCCACCCAGCGGACGCGCGCGCCCGATGCAGTAGGTGCGCGAGAGTCTCCGGGAAGCGAAGCCTCCGCGGAACACAATGCCTCGAACCCGAGACTCTATCGCGATATCGTCCGGTTATAAATTGGAACACAGCTTCGCTCTGGCATTATGATGTCTCTAATATGTCTTTTACCTTGATGCTGCTGCGCCACGCAACGCCGCTTAACGTTTATCCGTCGCTTGGCAACCTTCCCCCACCTTCACCTTCTATTTATTCTTACAACAGATCCGCGTCGTATTTCGCTTTCTTTCTTCCTTGTTCTATCGCGGGCCTATCTTCTGCCTTCGATTGTGCGTATTGTGATTGTCGACGCAGTCTTCTATTCGGAGCATCTTCGATTTACTCCTGACCCGCCGCATTTTTCTATTTAAATATTCTTTGGTAATTAATCAAAGTCGCCATTATTATTATATTAAACGATCCAGTCGGTGCGCGCGCGTACCTCGGTAAACATAAACTCACAGGCTGTAAATAATTCCAAATATAAATTTTATTTTAAAGCCAGGAAAATATATCGCGCTCGCGAACATTAATTATGCAGAAATTGGCTCGCTCGTGGTTTTTGGTAAATTGAAGAGGGTGTGACCGTCGGGTCGGGTCGTCGGTCTTGTCATACTTTTGTCTGTCCCGATCTTCTTATTAAAATCATTCGAAATCTAGGCTCGCACGAGATAAATAACTTTAACCCGCCTCCGAGCTCCTCTCTCTTTCGCGAGCATCGCTGGCTCGGAGGTCCGAGACGCGTGTGGGTGAGCGAGCGACTCGCCGCTTGTTCTTTTTCTTTCTCCCTCTCTCTTCTTTACCTCGCTCCTCGCTCGCTTTTCATATGTTTAACATAACGCGAGCAATCATTTATGCGCTCTCGAGTTGGCCAACGACCTCGTAACTTATCCCGGTGAACAAAGCTATCTTCCGCCGCCGCTCCTCCCGCGTCGCTGTCCCCACGAAAATTGCATAATTTCAGTATATCTCGGTGTGCTCGAAATTTTCCAGTTGTGATTTTCCAGCGCTTAAAAAAACAATAAAGAGAATGAAACATCGTCAAAGTATCGGTTCTTTCTAGGAACGAGACAAAATTTCGATCGACCGACTGCGTGAAAAGTCGAGGAGCGCAAAGTGCCCGTTGGAGAAAGAGAGGGAGGAGTAGGATGAGGAGGAGGAGGAGGAGGAGGAGAAGGAGGAGGAGGAGGAACAGGAGGAGGAGGAGGAGAAGGAGGAGGAGGAGGAGGAGGAAAAGGAGGAAGAGTTGAGCCTTTGAGCGAGCTGGCTGCGTCTGGTCTGGCCCCCCCACGGCGGGATAAAGGTGGACCCTCGTGACAGTAGCTGTGTACAGCACGGGGTTAGACAATGCCGCGCGCATTAATACACTTCATATTAGTCGGGCTTAATGCGTGTTCTTTGGCTATTGTGAATGAGCGTCACTGTTTATCACTGGCCCCCGTGAGCCGAAAGAGAGCCGAGTGCCACCCCTGCACGCGAGTAGCCGAGAAAGAGCGAGAGAGTGAGAGAGCGCGCGCGCGCGAGAGAGAGAGAGAGAGAGAGAGAAATCAGTCGCGCAGTCTTAATGCGCGTGCGAGCAAGTTCACCGCCGGGGGGTCGCATTTGTCTCGAGCACCACCGATCGCGAGGATAACGAATTCGTCTCTCCGTGTGTTTGTATTCGAACGCCAGCCTGCACTTCCTTCGTCATCTTTATGTTCTTTTTTTCCATTGCTTTTACCGTTCAGATTTATCAATACTCGCACCATGGTTGCCTGCGTATTTGTTTTCGCCCGACTGGGGAGTCTTCTGCACTTATAAAGTGCACTTTTATTCTTTCTTTCTCCCATTACATTCAATAGTATATTACTCTCTCTTATTTTAATCAAAGTACATTCTTTTAGCGGAATATCAAAAATAGAATTGCCAATTCATACGATTAATTTATTATTTATTTTTATTTGTTTTAAATTTTGTTTTTCAATAATGATTAATTATTTTATTTGTATCAATAAAAAATAATGAACCTCCTTCGTTTTTATAAATTTTTAATTCAAACAGGAATGGAATGCAATAGTTATTAAAGAGATTGGAATTCGTCTTTAAAATGACATTGTATTTTTTAAAGTTAAATGAAACATATAGCGAGATGTAAAATTGCTCATACGAAAATAATCGTTGCAAATAGCAGACGGCAGGAGAAATGTTCTCGGATCAAAAGATAATTTCTAGAGTAAGAGTGCATAAAGCAGAAAAGCACGTACAAGTCCAGGGACAAATATAGTTCGTTAGTCGATGATGTCTCCGGCTTTCTCCACCCTCAGCCTCCCCTCTCTCTATCTCTCTCTCTCTCTCTCTCTCTCTCTCTCTTCCCCTCTTCCTCTCTCTCTCTCTCTCTCTCTCTCTCTCTCTCTCTCTCTCTCTCTCTCTCTCTCTCTCTCCCCGCCTTTCTCTCTCTTTTTGCCGCTAGACTCGAGCGCGCGCATATTATTTCTGGCATTGACTCTGCCGAATATACGACCCGACGACACCATCATTGCTGCGACTTCGTGACTCACTTTGCCCGAAATATTCGCGATCATCGTTCTCTCTCTTTCTCTCTCTTATTCGTACTTCTGTATCTCTGCCATTATTTGCGATTAACGACATTGCTGGGGCACAAAGCACCTTTTTAAAACGCTCTCGGCAAAAATACCAATAATAAGTGGGTGTTTGCCTGTCTCCGTATGCGATAATAAAAGAAGAAGCAAAATATTCCTCCAAAAATATAACGTTGGAATATAACTCATTCGGCTAATTAAACTTCATTCTCATAAATTCATCGTCTATGATCAATTTGGAGTCGCAGAAAGCGCGCGTCAAAGACTTTACGACCGCGGCGTAAAAAAAGAGTCGTTGTTTTCAAATACTTAAATTTAACAGTAACGGATCATCGCTTTCTGGATATCGTTGTCATACAAAGACGCGAATCTGGCACCTGATAAATAAACTGAAAATAATAATTAATACGCTCATTAGGCATGTGCACGCGCGTCGAGCCAGTCGAGCTTGACCGGGCCGCATTCACTAATGTTTCGCGTCCTCGATGAATGCATGCGGAAGGAGTCGCCTGCAACACGAGTCCTTTCGCGATCAGCCGCAGGGAATCATTCACTGCGAGATGCATTATACGCGTTCTTTCTTTTCTTTATCAGTATTTATATATTAAAAGATTACAATAAAAAAGCGGCTTCTTCCTATCCGCGAAATTTATCGCAGCCGCGAAGCTTTTGGCAGCTTGGATTTGATTTAAACCTAGTAAGAAAGTCGCAAAACTTTTTACCGCTCGCAAAACATTTCTCGATAAAGCCAAGGAGGTGCGGGGACTCGATTCGCTTGCTATTCATCCGGCAACCTTTGCCGCTCATCTTTATTACATTTCTTTTTTATTAACGAAAATGTTTATAATGGCGATTTAGCGGCGGAGGCAGCTTTAGGCATACAAATTTTAATTTCTATTATTTTCGCATGCGAAACGCAAGCGCGGCTGGGGAAAGACATTGCGCGCAGACATCGAGGTGATACGCGGCGCTCCAATGATCGAGCGGCTCAGAACGAACGCGCGGCTCATGCGAATCGCGGAAAAGTTGCCGCTCCGGCGGCGGCGCTGGCCCAAGACAAAGGCACGGCGAAAGTCGCGCTCCGCGAGTTTGCCTCAGAGTGGAAGTTTGTGGAGCGGAGGAGGGTGAAGAGGAGGGCACGCGAGCAAAGTGGAAAGAGCGCGCGAGCGCCCGGTCGAACGCCGCCGGAATATTAATACGGCGCGTTCGACTCGGAACGAATTGCCTGCGCGCATCGGCGTCGGCTGCCGGCGAGCCAATGCCGCGGCCAATCTTCGTCGCGCGGCGTTTTGCGAGCGCGCGCCGCTGCCACCGATGCCCATGGCCCCTATCCCCCGCGCAGACCCGCAAATTTATAGAAACCCGGGCAGCTTGTCGCTCCTCTTCCTCTCCTCTCTTTCTGCCTCGTCGTCTCGTCTCTCTCTCTCTCTCTCTCTCGCGCAGTGTTTTTTCGCCTGTGCGGATGACGCATTCGAGCCGCGCGGTTAATCGCTTATTTTATTATTCAATAGGCATGCTCTTTATTTCACCGGAGTCTTTTTTCTTGCCGGCGTCGATTTGGAAATTGCTAATGATATTTGCATTTGTCGCACGAGCTGCATAATTACCAATTATTTAACTTCTTTCGGTCAGTTTTCATTTATTGTCCGATGCACTTTGGCGTAATTTCATTTTCGTTTATTTTGAATACGAAAAATTATCTTGACGGAGATATCTCAGAGTCTGTTATCGCCAGGGATTGCGATTTTTATAAAAATTCTAAATTTTTCGGCTCCTTTTATAATTTTTCAAAGCTAAAATAACTGTGAATCAAAAATTCTTGATGAAACATCTTCTCATACACGCAACATTGCTTACGAATTTTGATTCGTAAATTCCTAATAATGTTTAAATTTAAAAGTTTACTCATGTTTTATTTCTTCTAGAAAATTGTAGTGATCCAGATGCAACGTTGAATAATAATAAGTGATTCGATGTCGCAGAAAAACTTAATAAGTCAAAAAAATATTACAAAAGTAGTAAATTATGCTAAAGTCCGAGTCCACTGGTTTCAAAAATTTTTGTACGATTGCCATCGTTTTAAGCGTTGCTATTATACGCAAAGATTTATGAATTTTGATCTTACCTCGGAGATCTTTTTACTTTTGCAAAACAAATAAGGACAAATTGAGGGGTGAATCACGACTTGTGAGTATCGATCGTTTTAAATATAAGCAACCTCGAATATTGCACCGGATATTTACATATTTATTTCACGAGCAAAGATTCCTTGCCAGTGATGGGAATTTGTCTTGTTGAACGATCGCATTTACATAAAATGCCTGACTTAAAAATGCACCACAAACGTTTTTTAGTAAAATAATCCGAGAAAATAAACGGCTCAAAATAATGATTCCATAAAAGGATTTGTTTGATGCGAGTTAGTTTAATCTATGAAAATGATAAGTTGCTTACGTTGTTGAATGAATAGAAAAAAAAAATTCCGAATTTATAAAAAAATTCAAACGCTGGTGCGACATCAGTATTAGAAGTTTCGCGAGCCATTGTAAAATGTCTTTTTAAACGGCAAGCGTAGATGTATGTTATAAAGGTGCATACATAAGTATAAGGTATTTTTGGAGGACACAAAAGCCGGAGAGATCGGCTTTGAAAGCGATCGCGAGCGAGTAAAAGCTGCGCCTCCGGCCGGCATATCGCGTCGCCTCTGTAGCCGCGAGGTATCGCGTGTCAAGGATGGCTTACAGCGGTTTTCGCCTCGGCGCTACTTAACGAACTTACCCTCTCTCCGCGCGGAGCGAAGTCTCGGCGGCTGTGCGCAGTATCCCCGGCGTGATCTCCCAGGCTTCCTCTCTCTCTCTCTCTCTCTCTCTCTCTCTCTCTCTCTCTCTCTCTCTCTCTCTGTCTCTCTCTCTCTCTAGGATGCGCCCCGATGACGGCGTGACGACGTTCACCGTGAACGTCACTCTCTGTGGGCTCGAGCGAAAGGACCTGGAAATTCTTAACGCTGTTAAGATATGCTAATTTTGTTTACCTATCAGCTATTAAAGTGGCTCTAACGTGCTTAAAGCTAAAGCAGTTTAGTTTTCGCGGAGAGATGTGTTCACGGCAGATCCTAAGGGATTCCTCGCTTTCGAGGAGAAGCGGGACGAAGTGGAGAGCTCGCCCGCGCCTCGACTTTCTCCGAGCAAAGAGCCGAGAAAGGGTGGAATTTAGGTTCCGCGCACACGCCACGATGGATCTTATCTTTGGGCTTGGGAGTTCGCGCGCTCGTCCCTTACTCCCGAATATATCGAAATTCGCTAGTACAACAAAACTGTTTATGTTTACACCCTCATGCGAGCTAGATAATGCCGGCTAATTTTATTCCGAGACTCGGCCTTGAATTTCATTTGATTTAATTAACCTTCGAGTTACGGGAAAGAAAGCGCTCGGAGTGCCTCGAGCCCGAAGAGCTGGCGGCGCGTTACACGAAATAGCGGCGAGCGCGGAGCGAGCTCAAAAATCCTTGCCGCTCGATGGGATTTTCGAGGGTTATTACCGATTCTGCGGGTAGAACAATTTAAATTGTTTGCCATCGCTAATAAGCCCGGCGAGTAAACGCCGCGGCATTATTAACAGGTTGGCAAACACATCCGGCGTAGGTACTAGCGATTCCGCGCCCGCATAGTCTTTGCGCAGTTGCACCGCCGCTACCATTTCGTACCAAACTGGCTTCCTCGGCCCTTATTCCGCCGATCTCTTGTACAGATATTTGCCGCGTCTACGTGCGCCAAAATTAGCTTTGGCAATTCGAGCTGATAAAGGATTTTCAGCCGGCAACCGCACGCGCGCGGTGCAGCGCGAAAAACCCCAATATCTCTTTTCCAGTCGTTTCTATGAGACGATTTCCCTTTTCCGTTTCTTCGCGCTCCAAAGAGTTGGAGAATTGTTATGTCGCACCGCCCACCTCCAATTAGTCCTCGAGTTCCACGAACAAACGACTGGTATTTGAGCTACCAGATCGGCGAGCTCTCTGCCGTTTTAAATCTCCGCGATACGATCTCGCTTCGTGGCCGTCTCGGTATCCGGAGAACGGAGCGGAGAGAAAGGTAAAAATTTATTTCGTCGGCTCGGGCCGCGGACTCACTCGGGGCTGTCGCCGTAAAAATAAGCTTACTGAAAGGACAAGCAAGCAATTTTTGACGAGTCGAATTTTGACGGATTTCGTTGAAATCTATCGCGCGATGTAAAAACACGTAGATCGATCGAAGAGAGTGACGGCTCGACGAGAACCGATTTCGACGTCATTACAACGTCCCGGTGCGGTGAATTGGCATTTACGTGCATCGTGAAAGTACTTTGTCGTTGCCGTCCGTCGCCGCGTTCTTCTCATTGCGCTTCATCTTGTTCATTTCCGATATTATGTTTCAACTCCTTTTCCACGCTTGTTTTATAATTTATCTTTTTGATTATAAAATTATTAAACATGTTTATATCTTACTAATTTTATTTACAACAATAAATATTACCGTTAACGCTATTAATATATCGTTATACTAGTAAAAACAAAACTTAAAAATTATTTTTATATTAGTTTCTAAGTTTTTAAATTTGATTGCAGGATAAATGAATTACAATATGTAAACAATAACGTAAATGTGCGAAAATTGGTAATACTAAGGGATTTTCATCGACGAGTATGCTTTTTCTATGTGTGCGGTAGATTAATTTTATTTATACAGTGCTTTAACATTGAATCGGCCAATACTATTACGTAAAAAATGCAGATTGAGAAATATCTTTGGCATCAATGTCGAATTTTCTATATTGAATGGAAGTATTAATTAAAGGCTTCTGACAGGTATCCAGGTATGTTTGTATTAAGCTCGCACAATAATCGACTATTATTTCCGTGGATAGTAATTGATACAGCGATGCGGATTCTTATTATTCTCGAAAATGATAGGAAGAAGCAAGTATTTTGTAAGAGGACTATTAAAACGGAAAGGAATTAATCGATGAATGCAGAAATAAGCAGGTAATTCCCGATGAGGAACTTGTTATGTATACCTATGGGTCCTCGTCTCAGCTTGAAGGTCGGCAAGTACGAGTATCGAGTCGTAACCCTCGAAGCCTCGCGAGATTTACCTGACAGCCAGACAGAAGACTCTGCTCAAAAAAATATACAACAAAAGAGAGAGAGAGAGAGAGAGAGAGAAAAGTGGGTGAAGGGTGACAGGGATATGCGCGAGAGAGAGAGAGAGAGCACGAAGGAGTAGATCGACAAGAGAAAAAAGAGATAGAGAGAAAGAGAAAAAAGAGAGAAAGAGCGGGCATTTTTATTTATTCAGATTTCGATTATCTTGGCTGTCTCGCGGAGACGAGTTTGATGGGGACCTCCTAGCGGGGGTCGCACCGCCGTAACTCAGCCATCTCCGAACCCCCGGGAATTTCGTTCGGCCTCGGAAATACCGAAGCAGCCGCGTACAGCAGCCACCCCTTTTTCTCCCTCATGTTTTTCCTCGGCAACAGTTTAGCGCAGCTTCGAAATTTCACTAATTATTTAATCGGCTCTTTTCGCTGGAACAGCTGACGTTATCGAATACCTTCTCAACGTCGCGTTCTTTCCTCCGCATTAACTTTAAGCTCCGCCCTATTTAAATTCATGCTTAATTGGCTCATTTTTTCATTTTTAAAATATCAATCTTTCGTCCAAAATACAACATTTTTTTTGTCCCTTTTTTAAAATGTACATATGAATTTTGCACATAAAAATTTAAATATTTAATTTTCCTGATTGTCATCGATCTAAATTAGAAATTCAGGAGTGCAAAACAGCGAAAGAAACGTTATTTTTCCAGATGAGAGGAGAGCAGAAAAAGAGGAGGAAGAGAAAAGACAATAAAGTGCAAGAAAGAAGTCTTCTCCTGGCCGTTTCTCGGTTCGATCGTAAAATCTAATGGCGCATAAAGCGTGGAAAAAAGGCTTCGTTATGGAGAAGAGGAAAATGCGCCCGGCCGCGAACGTTATTAGTACTTTATGTTAATCGCCATTTCGTTTCGAACGTCGAACGGTCTTAAATCGGCCCTTTTCTGTCGTAAATCCGTATCACTACACACACTGCTCGGGGCTCGATTAAAATCAATTTTTCAACGAGGATCCTCGCAAACTGACGGACCTTTTTTTTCTTTTGCTATTTTTATTATTTCATTAAGTTTACGAGGATATGTTAGTTTTGCAACGATTTGTCATATCGAGGAATGATAATAAATTTTTATAAATTTCAATACGCCTTATCCGAAATCTCCTCTCGGTAATAAAATTATACGCTGACCGACGTCCGAATCAACGGTAATCAATTCTCCATTTATCCTCAAATGTGCAATTTTATCGATTTTCTGGTGGCCTTCTGGTAGACTGCCGTTTAATACCGAGCATGGATAATTCGACGGTGAAGGTGCCACTGCGTCGAATAGCGTCGAGTATAAAAAGAGCTCCTGGACATTTAATGAATATATTTTGGGCAAAGACGGCGAAGCCGGAGGGGGGCCGTTTCGTAGAGCAGCAACGATCGCGCGGGAATATTGAGAGATTGCGCAAAGGGGGACGGTACGGATGCGCGGCGGTAGAGCGTCGTATGCTTAAGCCGCGATGCCCTGTGCTTTTGCCGCGTCCAAGCCGACGGTGCGCTTTTCACGTGTACGCAATGCTCCTCAAAGGGTCCGGCCGTAAAATATATATTAAAGCTTGCCCGCATGAATATTCATACTGTCAAGTTTTCAATTTTCTGCGAATACTTTCCGGCTTGCCTTTTAGACGTTTTATAGCCCGTAAAGAGGCAGGTCCACCGCCTGGGATTATACCGTCCGGCTTATTAGTTTTGCATACGCGTAACGTACTTTGTTTTCTCACTTAATAAAGCTCGAGCTCGAGTTTTAAAGCTGCTGGATTTCCATTCCTTTTTCCGCTGCCGAGAGCTCGTTAAAATTTTGATTTTTTTTATCGAGAATTTTGCCAACAGCTATGGGTTCCTGAGCGTACATACGTGCGTTTTTATGATGTTATTATAGAGATCTTCAGATCCGAAGAGTTCGCTCGAGCCAATCATTCCCATTGACAGAGAGAGAGAGAGAGAGAGAGAGAGACAGAGAGAGACAGAGAAACAGAAATAGAGAGGGGGGGAAGGGGGGAGAGAAGAAAGAAAGAAAGAGACAATAGCCGAATGCGGAAGATGGGAGAGAATTTCCCGTCCGTGATAATTTAACAGTCACTTAGGTCGCGTTTCGAGCTGCCGAACTCGGCTGCGATAATATCGACTGGTAAGCGTTATTTTGCTGAAATCGCGAGGTTGGGGTCCCGCATGAGTAGCGAACGCGGCGAGCCTCAGGTTTCCTAGATTTCAGGATTTCTCCGCTGCAACCCCGTTCGTAACTTCTCCGTGAGAACGCGAAACTCTACTTGCTCGCACCCTACGATTGAGCCACTTTCTCTTTCTCTCTCTCTCTCTCTCTCTCTTATGGTAAGGCAGATGGCGTCTCTTACTTTCGAAGCACGACTTGTTATCTCTTTCTCTCTCTCTCTCTCTCTATCTCTCTATCTCAGCCGTAATTGTTTGATTACTCAGCAGCGTACCGTATTAGTACTAGATCAACTCAAACTGTGGCCCTCGTAAAGACCAAGACTATCGGGTAACCTCTGCAATAAATACTTTTTCACCGATGTTCATTGTGTGCTTTTAAAGTTAATATGGTATTCGTCGCACTCGAAAATTAATTTAATGCCATCTATACACCTTTTCTGGCATGTATCTATAAACTTTTTATTAATTATAATTATTTTTTACATTTTTTATTATTTAGACACTCGGATTAGAATAAATAATTTTGATACTATTTTTCTAATTCTCTAATTTTCTTTAAATTTACTGAAAAGAACTATTGTAAAAGTTTGAATAAAATTAAATTTTTGAATAACTATAAAAAAATCGCAAAGAGTAACAAATAACAGGATAAAATAATTTCTAAAAGGGTCAAAGTTATTTTTATTTTGAAACGCAACAATGCTTGTCAAAAATGACAATACTTCACATGATCGTTTGTAAAGTTGAAGAGATCGATGAGTATCGGTGTCGAGTCAACAAGTAGTGAAATACCCGAAAAGGCTTCTCACGCGGTGCCTCGAAAGCCAAAAGACCTTAAGGAAACAGGCAAGAAAATACCATACAATGAAAGTGCTGTTGCGTGAGCCATAGAACGGGAAAGAAGGTTGAGTGTATTGAAAAATCCTGATAGGGTGTAGAGCATCTATCGAAAATCGCGAAAGCGGAAGATTATTTTTCAGAGAAGAGCCCTTTCTCATCTCTACTTTTACGCTTGACTTAATTAAAGTATCGTGTATTATATAAATTTCAATTACAATTCTGCTCATTCTTTGTGCACGTTTTTACATTCTATGTGCGTTGCAACAGTTTTTTACAATTTTTTTTTTTAATAAAATGTCACTACGATAATATTGATATTAAACCTATATTATTAAACATTAAAATATAATTTATTTAAATTATAATAGTAAAATATTTTTTTACTTTAAATTATCACCATAAATCAACTTTCTATAAAGTTTAAAGAAAATAATGTTTAAGTATCGAAGTTGTAAAAATTCAATACTATTTGTAAAAATTTTACGTAAAAAAAGATAATGTAAATGAAACGAGGGAAATTTAAAAATAACAAAGTCGATTAAAATTGATAATAGGAAAAATAAGCTATCAGCTGTCAAGTAAGTCTCAATCAAGGAATAGTTCGATAAGCGTCTCGCGGTATTGTCGAGTACAACTCGTTGCATATTGAGTCCATTGTAGCTTCGCTTAAATTTATGCATTAACAATTATGCAAGGTCCCGCGGGCCATCGAGCTGTGTCCCTTTGTGAACAGCGATTCCAGATAAGCTCAACGCGAACGGCGATGATCTCAGCGCCCGCGCGCACTCTTCGGTTCAACGAACATCTCGACAAAGTAAGACCGGTTATGCATTTCATGCGAATGCAATGATATATCCTCACAATGCCCTCGAATGCGGCGATGATAATCTACGAATAAAAATTCTGAAATATCAGTCTCGAACATAAACAAATAACGAAAAAAAACAAACAAATAAACAAAAATTAATAAATAAATAAATAAATAAATAAAAATAAATATATAAATAAATAAAAAAATTAAAAATAAAACAAAATAAAATAAAATAAAATAAAAAAACACAAAAACGAAACAACAAAATGAAAATTACCATCTGGCGGGTGCTCGAGCTTATTGTTAAGAAAATCGTTTGTGAGAGGAAGGAACTCCGATTTCTCGAACGTTTCATTAGGTACTACAAGAGAGACCACAATGCGCGCGAGGCCGCTTACTTACTTACTTACTTACTTACTTACTTACTCTTTATACCCACGAAATAGCTCATACGGAGAAGGGAGAGCTCGAAGCCAAAGTCGCGATGAAAGAGGGGCTCCTTCTTCTTCTGCTTCTGCCTCTTTTCTTTCGTTACCTCTTACACTTCGATATCGAGTTATCGGCCTATCGAACTCATCGCACTCATCGCAGCCGTCTGCGCTTCGGGTGCATTTATTACGAAATACCCGAAAAAAGCCGAGAAAAGGCCGACGAGCAATAGTCCTCGACAAAATAGCGTGAAAAGGTGCGGTGAAACGGATTCGATCATGATTCACTCGCGATCGCGAACGCGTGGGAGACTGGAAAGTCTACCGAGATCGAGAAGTGACAATAAGCGGGACGAGTTCGCCTCCTTCTCGTATGCCTCACTACTAAAAAGAAGGAAGAAAAAAAGAAAATAAAGAATGAAAGAAAAAAGAAAAAGAGCCGTGCGTGCGACAGTTTCATTGTTCTCAGGACGCGGCGCGGGCTCACTTGTGGGACTCTCCTAGGGATCGCTCATGCAAGAATGAAACGCCGATTACCACTATTATTATGAGGAGCGTTCAAAGAGCTCGCTTCCTTGGAATTGACTGTTTTACTGCAAAATTAGGGCGGCGATTTCTTATTCGTGCCTCGAAAGCGCCCCTCCCCCTCCTCCTCCTCCCCTATGCGCGCATGTGCGTGAAATTCCACGCAGCCTTTTCCTACTCGTCCGATCATCGAACTACTTTCTTTCTTTTCCACCTGTGCGACGTCGGGATGCCTTTCAAGAAAATCTGGCTATTGCCGGGCAAGCTTAATTAAACGTTTCTCCTCATAATTATTTCGTAGATAAAAGGAAAAGTTTTTTTAATTAATCGTCTTTTTCAAGGCATTCACAGGGCAATGAAAAAAAAAAAAAAAAAAATATCGAAAAAATTGGACCAAACGCATTGATTCTTTAACGGTAAAATTGTCTGTACTCCATTGGTAATTTAGTTATTGGATTTAGGTTTACGAATCAGCTGCGAAAATGATGAAAGATTAGCGCGGTAAAATTGGAAAAGCGTCGGCGAGTTTAACGAGCAGTTCATTATGAAAAATTTGCTCGATAGCTCACCGGGATTTGATCGGCCATCGGAACGGCTCTCTTTGGAGTTCTCGGACAAGCTCGATGAGCTATTTTTTTTCTCCTCGGCATCCATTTCTCTCGAACTGCTCGATGCAGCTCGGCGCATTTAATCGGCTTTCTTTTTGTACTTAATGGCAGGAGTGTGCAAAGGGGCAAGGGCCCGGTGATTGGCTGACTCGAGAGTAGGGGAAACAGCACGATTGCGGGTCCCTTAGGCTTCCTCCCAGAGAGAGAGAGAGAGAGAGAGAGAGAGAGAGAGAGAGAGAAAGAGAGGAAGAGGAAAAGAGCGAGAGCAAGATCGGCGAGCCGTCCTACCGCCACGGGGATGGCTTTGACGGGTCCAACGAAAACAACAAGTATGAAATCAGCCTCCCGACAGACAACGGACTCTATCAGATGATAATTATGTGTGTGTACGGTCCGATGCAGTCTGATACGGCTGATACTTCTATTTGAAAGCTATACTGGGTGATTCGCATCAATTTCCTACCAAGCACCTACCATCACCATATTTAGTTTTTCGATCGCCCGATTATTTTTATTTAATTTATATAATGTATCTATGCATATCCACAGATATTTATTATTCCCTCTTTTATTGGGGCTTTGACGAGTTTATCTGTTATACCGTATCTATAGATTATTATTTCGATACTACAAAATTTTTTCTAAGCGCAATTGAAAGTTCTTATTGTAACTAATATCATATTTTTATTCTATATTAACGATAATATTTTATGCTCTTAAAAATGATATTAAATAATTATTTAAAAGTAGTGTGACAATGAGACATTTTATCTGTTTGTTTGTAAAACGACTAATCTTCTTTTTCTTATCAAGTTGTATATTCAATAATAAATTTTGACAATAATTTTTGCATAAAGGAGATTAAAAGTGTTACAGAAGGGATTGAAGATTCTTTAACAGGTTGAAAGAATGTTTAGCGTTACACCCTTTATATCAAATACGTTCGAGACGGTATGTTAAGGACTGACACAGTGAGTGACGGTCGACAAGGAGGAAGGCATCGGGCAGTCTATAACATATTATAAAAATGCATCCACACGCCTCGATGAGTTGATTGTCTGCTTGTCCGGATGCCAAAACGTCCAAACTCTTGCATTTCATATCGTGTTACATACGTTTACGAATTGCTTTTTCTTTGTACCGGGTGGTCGATGAATCGACCCCCACCTCAAATAGGCCTTCTTCGCCGTGGTTCTCTTTGCTCTCCCTCCCTCCCTCCCTTCCTCTCTCTCTCTCTCTCTCTCTCTCTCTTTTCACTTTGTCTTCCCTCGTAAGGGTAACTGCCTCGGCTACTATTCTCTCTTTGCCTTCTGCCATCTGCTTCTTGTGTAAAAAAAAAAACGCAAACACGTAGGGCGATTCTTCGCGCCCAATGAGGAAAAAAAATAAGGTCATTGGAAATTTTTGAGCCGCGCTCGTTTACTCTAAACTCCAAGCACTCCAGGTGCGATATACGTTATGTGCGCGTACACGTACATGAATACATACATAATGCTGAGGATAATGGGTAAGTGCACCTGGATTTTCGATGAAACTAAATCATAGAAATTCACGGGAGTTGCACAAGTTGGGAAATGCATGCGCCCAAGCGAATTTGCATTCGTCTTGGCGATATCGTCGCTCTCCCTCCTCCTCGCGCGCTCGCGCGCATCCGTGTTTCGCGGGCGCACACGTCATACTCCCATTGTTGTCACAGAGTCGGAGGCGGGGAAGACGAAAGAGTGGAGCGACGAGGCACAAGTGCGCGGCATTAAGTGCTGTTTTATTTGTCTAAGGCAGACGTTTTGGAGCTTCCTATTGTCGATATCATTCATGCAAATTAGCCGACATATGCGCGCGCCCAACTTTATCAGCTTGCGCTCGTTTGCTTTTCTTGCTAAATTAACGCTAATGCGCGAATCTCGTGGAGGGGGAACACAGCTTTGATAAAACATGGCAGCAGTTCCGGTAAAATCTTTTGGACGAGTCGGTGCTGGCTTGTCTCGGTGAAATTACAAATTCCGTTCTCGCTAACAGAATCGTCGAGGACACGTTATACGCGGCCCGCCGAATCACCGAGCAACAACCGTCTTCGCGTTCTATTGCGTTAGACGCGGCAAAGAGCTTCAGGCTCGCGTGCAGTTAGACGCGCTATCACGGATCTCCTAGTAGGAGTCCTTTGCTTTGATCTCGGTCAACAGTGAAAATTTAGACCCGGCATCGGCCGCGTTTATCTCGTCATTGGCTCGTTTAAACTCGCCCTCGGGCGCGTCGAAGCGGCTTACAGTGGCTTTTTATCGCAGCGGACCTCGATAACGCGGCACGGGAAGCCGCCGGCGGCGGTTCACCGGCGAATCCGATGCGGAAACGCCGGGAGGAGGACAATACATGTTCCTGGCGCTCGAGCGAAAACAGCTCAAGAGGCAGCTCGAGACACGGCAACTCAAGCGCGAGAGGAAGGACGGAGAAGATAGTCTTCTCTGTCTCTGTTTCTCTCTCTCACTCTCTCTCTCTCTCTCTCTCTCTCTGCGAGCCCCGGTTGTGATGTCCAAAGGTGCTTCTCTCGCACTCGACAAGACGGTGGCTCGGTCTTAGCAAATTGTACAATAACAATCCTAGCACTAGCTGGCGTTGTTGGCTGGCTGTCGTAGTCCGCGCGAGCGAGCGCGTCCCCGCTTCCCTTTCGTCGTCGTCCCCCTTGGAAGGAGAGCTAGCGAGCTAGCGAGCGAAGCGGCGCCGGGCTCCTCTTCTGTACCCCGTGCAGTCTGTAGTCTGTTGTGTACATTAGCGGATGCTCTGAAGGCACAAGACAAACGGAATATTACACAAATACCCGAGGAAGCCGCGGAGCTCGGCTAGCCGTCCCGAGGCCACGGCGCCATCTTGGCTCGTCGGAGCGTTTCATCTCGAAGACGAAGCGCCGGAGGAAGAGGACGGAAGGAGCGGGCGGATACGCGCCGGGTTTCGCCCGCGGACTCGAGTTCGGACAATTTCAGCGGGCTTCGCAGTACGCGTGCGAGCTTTCCGATTGCTTAGCCTAATTCATCCTTGGTTGCAGCAACGGGCCGCGCGGCTGCGGCTCCCCCACCCGCCGAGAGACAAGACGCGTCAAAGTACGAGGCAAGCGCAACCTCGTCAAGAAAGTTAGCCGCCCCTGCTCCGCTATCCGCAGCCCGACTACCGAATTCAAAGGCCATTAGCAGCCAAAGGCGCTGCGCTGCTCGGTTCTTCCTTCCTACGGGGCGATAACCAAATGCAGCTGTTGCTTTCTTACGCGACTGCACGACAACTACCCTTTCTCTTTGCTCTATACCTACTGCTCGTCCCCGAGCGAGTTACTCGTCCTTTGCAACTTTGCTCGTTCCATCCAGACTCTTACGCTAAAATTTCCTTCATCTTTGTCGATACGCTCTTCCTCGAAAGACCCGAGCTCAATTAACGAGGACGAGCTGCGCTTTTGACCAATGTAGTGCTTCGGCAAAATGCCATTTTTAAAGAATGTAGAATAATTTTGATATGGAAAATCCTTGATCGTGGCATGCAGCCGTGTCGACGGGTAATAGTGCTATTTCATACATTATATCATTCATTTCTATCCGCGCATGAAGATTCGAAAATTTCCATTTTTTTATTCGCTTGCGCGCGGCTACACGAACGTGGAATTATTCGAGATGAATTTGAGTTACATAAAATTTTCAAAGAAACGCCTGAATTATTTCACGTTAGAAACGAAAGAGTGTCTGGAACGGATATGCGAAAAAGATAAAGGCTTAATAAGGGATTCTCTCGTCCGTATCATTGTAATATTCGTTTTGTATAATCGCGACTCAGCGCGCGATGCTTCTCCTTTTATATCTGGTAAATTTTTCTCATCAGAAGCGTATCCTCTCTGACCTCTTCTTCCCTCCCTCACTTCTCCTGCCGTTCTCCTCTACCATCTCTTTTGGGCGTCTCTTTTGCTGCGTCTCCCGCGGGACGCCCTGGGCAGTCTCTGTCCCTCTCGTGTCCCTTTCTGCACCTTTGGCGCGTCTGCCTGTGACGGAGTAGAATTCACGGAAACATATTAATACGTAATAAGTCGAGTGCGCCCGGCTTTTCTCTGCCCTTCTTCTTTTCGCCCCGCGTGACTCTGTGCACCGACTGCCCACAGCCAGCAAACTAGTTCGCTGTAATGAGAATATAAGTGACTTGAATTTCTCAACTCCGATCATTTTTTTTATGAAAATAAAACATCTCCTGTCGATTAAACTTAATTCACCTTTAAATTTGATTTTAATGGACGGTTTCGTTTTTAAAAAATAACGCCCATTTCGCTTGAAATCTCTAACTCGTGCTCGCGCGCACACTGATTTGAATGAAAAAGATTTTTTATTATGATACTATATATTAAAAGATAACTGTTACATCTTGATTAAAAAAGAAAGGATAACGATGAAGGAACGTAATTTTTCCGCGTGCTATGGGGTACGCTGAAAATGTACTAAATAAAAAGGTCAAAGCGATGGAGTCAGCCCGAGAAGAGGGCAGAGTATCGCGCGCAGCTGTCGGTTGAAAAAAAAAAAAAAAAAAAAAAAAAAAAGAAACGGTACGTTTCACAAGAGGAAGACGGGCTCAAATAGAGGATGAAAGGAGCTGGCTCGCCCGAACGTTAAATCAAAACGAAGCGTCTGACGGGCTCGTTTCTTAGGGCGCAAACCGCCGAGAGCGCGGCTATGCGCGCAGCCAGTTCCCATAATGGGCGCGCCTCAACCCTTTGACGAGCGCGTCCAGCCGATTCTTACCGTGACCTTCCTCGATGCGCTCGTAAGCGCGCGTGCACGGACCTCGCGATAGGTTATTTGCTCCTTGGCTCGGGCTATAAGAAGGAGAGATGAAAGAGGGAGGAGGGAGAAGAGCCCGGCGGCGGCGGCGGCTCCGCGGAGCGAGGACGGGGCGGGCTCGCGCCTTTCCCGCGGGACGTTCGAGCTACACCTGCGATCTTTCACGACGAGAGAGGAGAGACGGGAGGTATTTACATGCGCCAACGTTGCCGATCGTTCTTCCCGGATCTCCGGCTCTCGGTCTCTGGCGCGCCGGCTCGCGAACGGGTTCGTTCGCTCGGAGGCCGATCGCCGGATAATGCCGACCGATCGCGTACGCGTACATCCGAGCTCGAGTCGTTGTGCAACAACGCGACCGTTGGACTACCGCGACGAGTCCCGCGCGTATACCTGTCGCCCCCGCCGCCGCATCTCTTTTTTCTCCTCCCGTTGCCTTCTTCACGGTCGATCGTTTGTACCCGTCGCCTGGTATATTTCGTGCGTCTATTCATCTAGCTACGAAGTTCTTAAGCGGTGGATACGAATTCAGAGACTGTCTGCATCGAGCGTTTTACTCCAGCGTGTCGTACACGTTTGCACGTTTACAAGTCCAAATTATTACAAAAGGACATTATTTTTCCCTCCGTTGCACCTGAAAGGGTTTTGACAACGGTTGCGGAGATTTATGACAGTGCTTGTGCGTTTATGCTTTTATGGCATTTTTACCTATTACAGCGCTAAAAAAAAAGATTACATAAAGAAAATATAGTTCATTTTTATTGAACAGCTGTTATTTCTCAACGCGTTGAATTTTTATTGTGAATCTTACAGATTCATGCGTCTTTAATGAACATTATTTTAAAAAATAATTTGAAAGAAAAAAAAAAAAAAATATAAGAAAAAAAATGTGAAAAACTTTCATTATGTATTTGATAAAAATGTTAAAACTTATTACATTAAATCGATGAAGAATTGGACATTTAATCGAAGGATTAATTGGAATGTGCATTAGTTACAACTGGTTGGATTATTTATTTCGTTAATGAAACCGCTTAAGGCTATATCGAATCAAAAGCTCATTCTCGACAGAGAGCCCATAAACGAAAAGGATATTAATATTAATATTAGCGAGCGAGAGAAGGGCTTTGAGTAGGACGCGCCTTGGCACCGATCGTCAAGAAACTTGATAATTTTTGTTGTTTCTCGGAGGTGATTCTGGCTTCTCTTACTTTCTCTCTCTCTCTTTCTCTCTCTCTCTCTCTCTCTCTCTCACGCTCATTCTGGGGCTCGTCTCATCGAAAATGCAATAAACGGCGCGCCCGATACTCGAGACGGAGAGGGGGAACCGAGCGGAGGAGTAAAAAGATCCTCGTCCGTCACGCCCAACCCCAGGCGCAACACCGAGCAAAAAGCGCCTCTCTTTCTTTTTCCTCTTCCTGAATATTGAAACGTCAATTTATAAACTTTGATCGGATTTTAATTCGCTTGCCTCGGCAGAGGAAAGTAACAGCAAACGAAAGAAGCACGAACGCGCGCCAAATCGAGCCTCTCCTCCTCTCTCTCTCTCTCTCTCTCTCTCTCTCTCTTTCTCTCTATCTCTCTATCTCTTCAGCTCGCTCCCCTCGAGTTGTTCGAAAAGTTAGTAGAAATTGATGGGTAAACGAGGGAGATAGAGAGAGAGAGAGAGAGAGAGAGAGAAAGAAAAAGTGAGAGAGCGAGAGAGAGAGCGAGAGAGAGAGAGAGAGAGAGTACAGAATAAGCGATCGATTTAAGAGCTTCAGCTGGCCATTAATCAGTATTGAATTTTTAATTTACTTTTGAACGTTGAAAAAAAGTAAGTCGTTATTACACGCGTGAACCTCTGAGCACGCAACCCTTTGATCGCGCTTGAACGGGCCGCTTTTCTTCGATACAAAGCGATGGATGGTAGATTCATACAGCGAAAGCAACTCTCGCGACTCTTGACGATAGATATCTTGGTGCGCTGACATTGGATTTTTCCAGCCCACAGAGCTCGAGAGACGGACGGCAAACAATGGCCGCGGATCGCGCGAGAGAAGTTTTGCGGCGCTTCTCGTTCCAGTTCGCTCTGTATTTCACGGGGATTTGGTCCGAAGACATTTTCACCCAATAAATAGATAGGCCCGGCAGAGCGAGTGTTATACACGACCGATCCTTATTATAAACTCTAACTAGCTGCCTCCGTCTTCGTCTCTCCGGCGGTCCCGCTCGTTCTGCCGCTCGCCTAACCCAAGGGTAGAACTGCGATGTATACACTTGATGGGATTCCTAGCCGATGGTGCGGACAATCCTATTTGGACCCTCTCGAAATCGCTCGCCTTCGCGTCTTCCAGTTCCGAGCCGCGCGATCCGTTTAGCCGAACGCGATGTTACCTTAAGTCGGCCTTCCACAATCGAACCCAATGTTCCCGCTGCGCGCGTGTCCGTGTGCATGAAATAACGAGTTTCGATCGTCGCGACGCCGGCGGCTTTGCTCATTCCTCTGGATTTTCGATTCTTCTCCGTCTTCCTAGTCGACTAATCCGATTCGAACACAATCTTTAATTATTTTCAATTCACGTACTCGTTCTATACACACACACACACACACACACACACACACACACACACACACACACACACACCCGCGCGCGCACGGATTAAAAAACGTTTCTCTTCCAGTTTCTTCTAAACGTTTTCTGTTCCTCGATTATTTTATTTATAACTTTTATCGCGTTTGCAAATGTTTGTAAATTAGAGAATTGCTAGATCAGGGTTTTGTTGCTTTTTCATTACAACGTGCCCGTATTAAAAAATCAAATAAACTATTGTTTTATTTCGCGCGTAAAAAGTTAGTTATAACTGTCGTTATCAAGGCAATGTTATCTTGAAAACCGGTTGAACCAATAATGTCCATAGCTGTATGTCGTCGGAAGAGTGTTAATTATCCCGCTTAGCAAGATATACCTTACAAGATTTGAAATTTACTTCGATTAAGGCTTTTATATAATAATACAAAATTAATGGCAATAAATGAGTTATTTAAACAAACTTGAAAATTTTCTTTGATGAAATTTTCGTTTACTTGAACATGTGCGCCCGTATTCTTAAAAGATTAAAAATAAGCTGGAATTCATCGCGTTTTTTGAAATGGTATTTAGAAAGGCAGTAATCACATTAATGCGTTTCATAATTATTTGCTTTCGTAAAAATTTACGTAGGTACATTGGCGTGTACACATAAGAAAATGAAAAAATAAAAAAGAAGCGAAAGAAAGAAAAAAGCGACTCGTGCGTATTTATGTATGCATGTACATATGTATATATACACACACGCAGACGCGCGAGCGCGCGCGCGCGCGCACACATATACACATGAATAACGCGCTCCTCCAACGCATTCGCCTCTTGTCGATCTCCGCTCGGAATCTCGAGCGCGCGCGTTCGAGTTTCAAGGTCTCTTGGCCATTTGCGCGTCCTCCTCCTCTAATCTCTCCTTGTCTCTCCCTTTCTCTCATCGTGGTTCATCCTGAATACGCCCACAAATTTATCATTGAGTATTATTCATTGAAGCGTCAATGGACTATTTGAATATGAAAAGAAGGAAGCGAGTGAATAGGACGTCGGTAGAGCCGCGCGCTGCGTCTCTCTCCCTCTCTTTCTCTCTTTTTCGATTTAGCTCGAGCGCGTTCGGGCGATACGGGGCCGCGTGCACACACACGCGCGCGTTTCGCGGCCGTTGAACGGGAGCGGACGACTAGATGGCAGGATTCGATTATTTAATCGAAATCTTCAGAATATTCAGAAGACCGCGGCATATCGCGTTTTGTCTAACTTCCTGCGGAATCCTGGCAGGGCCGAGCCTGCCTGTCTATCGGCTCCTTTACATACGCGGCAACCGCAGACCCTTTGGCTTCTTTTCTTCTTTGCCGCCTCCTCCTTCGTCGCTTCCTCGAGCTCGGATCTCCCTTCTTCTGCTTCGATTCTCATGTGCGTTTCGTGTGCGTTTCGCGCGCGCTTCGAAGCCGCTCGTAAGCTCTTTATACGAGGGCATTCCTATACGACATACTGCGTTTTTATTTCTTGAGCGCGAGCGTCGATCGTTTTCTTGCGTATCCGCGTCTTTGTTTTTTCTTATTGCCATGGGCCGAGGTGCGCACGTTCGTGCATCGAAAGTGAAATTGACGGCCAAATTTATAGCCGTAACCGGCGTTCATTTTAATCGAAACAACGTTTTATTAGCTATTTTCCATTGCTTTATCTGTAATATGAACATTGATTGCATTCTAGAAATAAAATTTAGTCTTTTATCGGTGACACTGCTAACGTTACAGTTACTTAAAGTTCTGTAGCCGGTGCAAAGTTTATTTAAAGCTTATTTTTTTATATCGTTGTTAAATAAATTATAACGCCATTGCTCCTCGTAATTATTATCGCTGTTGTGAAGGGAAGCTGTTGCACAATTGACGCCAAAAATCTTAAAAAACATTTGGTAATTGATATTCATATTATTTTAGAAAATAATTACGTTACAACTTCAAGTTTGAATTACTAATTTACGTAGAATAAAAACGAAGAAGAAATATTTTGGAAAAGCATGCAAGATTCTACGAGAAAAAGTTATCGATCGGTAATTGAAAAATTAAAGGTAGAAGTGCCGCAATACAGACAGCAAAATCGGCAACTTCCATCAGGACGACGCCACATGGAATTAAATGGACAAAAGTATAAATCACGTTCGCAACGTCATATAGAGCGAATTAGCCAATAAATAATAATGAAATCAAAATTTAAATTTTATCACGATCATAACGTTTAATAAATTTTCCATTATCCTCCATCTTTATCTAATTCATTATAAAATGATAATTTTGTTTGTTTGATCAAATTAATAAAATAACGATAAAGCGGATAAATTAAATGGTTATTGATCACACCTGTTAATATCGATAATATTTTTCGCGCTTGTATGCGAACGAAAGAAAATAATTAAATTAGCAGTAGCGTAGTGGTGCACGCACGAGTGGCTAAACCGCGAGAATTATGCAAAAATAAGAGGGGCGTTCGTCTCGTAACACGCCATCGCAGACCTTTTCCATCTAACGAACTAATAATTCCTTCTCACGGAAATCATTATCGGTGCGAAAGGCGATGAGCCGATCTTTACCGTACAAGAAATTCCTTAAACTGCAGCGAGCTCGAGTAATTACCGGTAATTATTGGAAAAATCTTAACGACCTCTTAACGATCCACTTGTTCATCTTCAGACAAAACAATTGACTTTTTTTCATAGCTTTCCTCGCAATTAGTAATTGCTACACGGCGGGCTTGAGTTGAAAAATCTTGGATTTTTATGCTCGAAGGAGATGAGGGCGAGGCGGCGAGGACAAGCGAGAACGTTCCTTGGCTGCCGTCTCGCACTGTAATGCTAAATTAACTAAAGCCATATTTCTGCTTTAATTACGTGTCACGCTCGCTTAGCCGAGCTAACGACGCTCGGATACATTTGATCAGCGGACGGAATAGCGCGTGGTAGCTGGCTAATGTTTATTAAACTCCTCCCTCCCCTCGCCCCCCCCCCCCACCCACACACACGCGCGCGCGCAAACACACACACACACACTCGTTCAATCGAAAAAAGTCAGGCGAATCCCGCTAGATAACAAAGCGCCGGCCAAGGTCGCAAAATGTGCGAAGGAGGCCATCCCTCTCCCCCTGCCCCCTCCCCCCTCCTCGGTGATTCTTTGGCCATCCAATCGGGCCATTGACACCGGCGTCTAGAAGATAGCGAGAGCGAAAATAGTTATTATATCATTGGCTTTGCGGAGAGTGAGAATCAGCGTATCTCGAGCAGCCGATCGATCCCGACTAATTGTTATTATAAACTTGCAGTATAGGTTTAATCACAATAGCTCGGGGCTAATTAGATAGATAATTAAGGGTGCAGGTAATTATAACGGCGTAGAGCGGGAGCCGAGCGAACGGAGAGCGAACGGGCCGTCGGGGCCGCGGTGCTGCGCAGCGCTTAGGTGTACATACGCCAGCCGATATAGCTTTGGGCTACGACGCGTTTGTGAGGCGCGTCGATGCGCCGACGGCTGTCCGTCGAAAATTTGCTCGGTTTCATCGCATTACCGAGCGCTTCGCACACGCAGGCCTTGCGCCGCTCTCCTTCGGTGCTTCGATCCCCGCGTATCCCGGGCCTAGCTCGTCCTCGCTTTTTTCGTTTCAAAACACGGTGCGTTAGCCATCTCATCGATTCAAATTCGAGGGACGAAATTATTGGGAAAATAACGCAACATGACGGCAAAATAACTTTTAATAAATTACAAAATGACAAATATTTTTTTTTGGTTTTTTTATCATATTATATAAAAACTTGATTCGTCTTGTAAAAATCATTCTAATAATTAGAAAGATAACAGCTGGCACAACATTTCTAAAGATTCACGTGTAACACGAGTACATGCACCGAAAAGTTTCTTTGTATCGCTGTAGTCAGCGCGCGAGGGGATAAGTATAACAAACAAACAAAAAATAACAAGAAGAAAAGAAAATAACAAAAAGAGCGAGCGTGGAAGAGCATCTCGGACCGTTATTTCTCATTAAAAACAAGGGGTTCATCGCATCGCCATTATTGCAGAAGTGTCGGATTCATTGAGGGCGCAAGAGGTTGCAGCCGCCGGCAGCAGCGTGGCTGATAGAGAGAGAGAGAGAGAGAGAGAGAGAGAGAGAGAGAGAGAGAGAGAGAGAGAGAGAGAGAGAGAAAGATAGAGAGAGATAGAGAGAGAGAGCGATAGGAGCGAACGAGAGTCATTGAGAGGTGTCACTTCGTGGTATATTCGTTTGTATTCCCCGCTCAGGCGAGCGAGCGAACGCGCGCGACTCGTCATTATCTGGCCCGCCCGCCCGCCTACCGTCGACATTGTGGCTGCGCGTCGGCCGCACTCGAGTGCACAATCCACAAAATACAAATAATCAAGACCCCTTTGCTCTCTCCGTCGCTCCTTCTAATTTTACCAGCCTCTCACCGGCTCTCTGTCTGTCTGTCTCTCTCTCTCTCTCTATCTACCGCTTCGCTCCGTCTTTTGCGCGATCGATCCCTCGCACTTGCGCGCAATTTTTCAATTTACCTTCTCGCTTCCCCGATTGCTCTCTCGCTGCTTGACACGGCGAGACACCGTGTGCTTTTATCGCGCTCTGTATAACTCGTATGCGTGCGTAGCCAGTGTCGTGCTGTAGACGCGGAGCACGTCGCGGCAGTCAAAGAGAATGAAGGAATTTCGAATCGCGTTCGAGAAATATAATTACTGGTGCGTCACCTAACATCCGGCGAGCTATTGTAGGAGCACCCGCTCCGTGGCACGAGCGCTTGCGTATTGAAAACAAAATTTCGAGTGCTAAGATGCGCAAGGAAACTTTTGTGCGCTCTTTCCCCATCCCTGTTGTTGCGCGCTATCGTTGCACGTGCACGTGTTCGCCAACATCGCGTCCTGTCGCCAATACCATATCAGATACTTCACTTTTTTACTTTTTCAAAGCCTTTACGCTTCAAAATAATACAGTTAACAAATGCGCTTCTCTGTTTTTCTTTCTTTTTTATTTATTTTTTTTTTTCCGATGAAAAACGAAAAAGAATAGAGTTTATTTAGAAACGGATAGGGAAAAATTGAACAGCCGATGCGTGTTTCGAAGGGGTGAAGAAACAAGAAAGGGCAAACGGTACCTCTACTCGCAGACATGATCGTTAACGAAGTTACAGATTCTCGTAATGAAGGACGAGGGGTTGAGTCAGACAGAGAGACGTCTGTAGACATTCAATATGCCGCGGTTGTTAGCATCCGCAATGTTATTCATATATTCAGATCCTTGCCCCGTGGACGCGTTAACCTACTCTGTGTGTATATTATACGAACACATGCAAGCGAGAGAGCAAGGAAAGAGAAAGTTTGGGTTGAAAAAAGGTCTGCGATCAAGGCCGATGCTTTCTCTTCGATCTCGGAGATCCACGAGTCCATACCTCTAACAAATCTTTTTAAAGCCTTGGGACTTCAATTCTTCCTCATCCTTTGCATTTGTTTTATATTCATCTTTTGAGACAAAATATTGTAAGTAACTCGGCCCATTCAAAGTGAACAAACATTGTGTTTCTTTTATGGCACGCTTCACTCTTACGTATGAAAATTACTACGGAAAGTCTTTATTCATAGAGATTTTGAAATAATTGATAAAAATGAGAAAAATTGGCACTTTCAACAATATTAACTTTTGTTTTTTTAAATTGGAAAATTTATCGATACAAAAAATTGAAAATTTAAGTAAGACTGGTTTATGCAATCTATACGGAGCTCAAGCCGAAAAAGCAGTCTGTCTTGGGCCATTAAGAGAAAGACTAGTTGGCTTGCTCTCTCGATACGGGGGTGGTAGAACAAGCAAGCACGGACGGAAAGAAAAAATAAATAAAGAGGGAGAGAGAGAGAGAGAAAGAGAGAGAGAGAGAGAGAGAGAGAGAGAGAGAGAGAGAGAGAGAGAGAGAGAAAGAGTGAAAAGGAAAGGGGTGGGGGAGAGTGGGCGATACGGGCCGCAGCGGGAGAACGAGGAAGCCGGCTGCTTGTTTTATGGCTCGGCATCTGTTCGACGATCGTCTCGTTCCGATACCACTTTATCCTTGGCGTTAGCCGCTTCCTAACTGTTTGCGAAACAAGCTCCATCCTTTTCTCGGCAAAATCACAAGACCGAGGAAAGCTCGCGATTTCGGGCGTCTTGTTGCTTACTTCTCTTCGCCTCCCTCTTCGCTTTCCGATCCCTCTTTCCGAAAGCTACTTTCTTCCTTTCTTCTACTCGCTCGCTCTTCTTTCCGATGCTTTTCCTACCGGCGGAGGCTTTCTCCAAGCTTTTATTCTTATTTTTATCCAGCTGAGATACTACTCGCAGCTTCTCTTTTTTTTTCTTTCGATGCTTTTCTCTCGTCCCCGACAGTTTTTTTTACTTTTTATGTTGCAGAAACATTTCATCAATTATTTGTTATTGTATTTTTGAGAGTAGTAAAAAATATTTCACTCAATTTTTTAAATTTACAATTAAAAAGTAGATTAATTTAGGAAATATGAAAAAATACTTTTATAGCTGCCGGCAATTTAATCATTTACGTGAGAATTAATTTTAAAGCAATTGGTTTACGGTAGCGCCGAATCATAGCAAACGGATTGCTGGTACTATTATAAGCGAACCTTTTAATTTCGCACGCGCTCGTGTCTCGAACGTAGATAAACGGCATAGGTAGAAGATGCGCGGACGTTTTTCCCGCGGGAAAACTTTCCGGCTATGATACACGATCCGGTCGAACAGCCGTGATAAGCTAGCGGGGAATAAGCTAGCGGGAATACGCTCATAAATTAATGATCGCTTGTAATTCTTCGGCGGATTGTATTTATTGCTCTTCAGCAGTTATTCGCTAAATGATAACACTCGCCTCTTGGCACCCTCCCCTCTCTTTCACCTTTATCGGCAATGGCTAAAGTGCCGGTGAATTGCAATCCTGTTTGGTTAATCTAGCTCCCTGTCCCCGTAAACATCAGTTCCCGTGAGCCCCCTAATCGTTTGTTATTCTATTTATCGATCCCTTCGCGGACGTCCGTAGAAGGAGATGCGGTGAAAAAGTTTGAAAGAATACTGCAAAGGAAAGGATTGAATTGGACGCGGGGAGGGAGGGGTGCGAGCATTCTTTTTGCATTAGCCTCGGACGAATATGTAGCGGACGGCAATAAATAACCATACGGCGTAGTAGAGGGGCACGGCGATAATACGTGATCCCCTTGCGTTGAATACTTAATGCTAAGTACTCGGTGTATATCTGCATATACAGCCGCGACCTTTGCTCCTGGCACTCGTCCTCCCTCCCCCTCTGGTACGTATCGTTTTAGGGATCTCTCTCGGTTTTTTTCCCTCTTCCTCGGCCGCTCCTTTTGCGCGCGCCTCGAATAAGCTCGCGGCCGCGCTCGCAATCCTTCCGGCGCATCTTTCCCTTTTTAGCTCCGCGGTCTTTCTCCGTCGTCGGCTGCTTTACCTGCTGCGCGCGTATAGCCTACGCGAAATAACTCGCGAAGAGAGAAGCGACTTTCACAAGGCAGTCGTAAGAGCATTTTTCTCGTGTGATATGTAAAGCGAGGGATACGTCGAGGAGGAGAAAGGCGAGCATACGTAACGTCGCTGGCGGAGGGAGCCACTATTGAGTCGCAACACAATAAAATAACGCGAAACACTTGGCTGCGAGAGGGGAAACTGCGCGAGTTAAAGAGAGACAGCGGAATGAAAAAGAAGTGGGAGCGCGGGCGAATGAAGGCGCTCCGCGAATCGGCAAAACAAGAGGCGAGAGCGCCGAGAGCCGCCACCGCCGCCGCGGAGCGAGTGCCGGGGCCGGGGGTGGGGAGGGCTCGAGGGGGATACGACGGTTCCAGCGCTCCATGTGTCTGTGCATGCATTATGCACGAAGATAATGCTCTCGGATACTTTGTCTATATGGGGATAACGCGGAAATCCACCCCGTCGGTCCAACATCCTCCCCCGCGCCCCCCTCCTCGTCCTCCTCGTCCTCCTCGTCCTCCTCCGCTCGGGCGCTAGATGTTTCTTCCATCCTTCCGGGAAAGGCGTCTGCGCGTGTGCGACTCTTCGCTGCGCCATGCGAACGCTTTTTATCCGAGGCAATGGATTAAACGTGTATCCTACTTATTTTCTTTCCTCGCTCGATGCTTAAAACTCCGCTCGGCCCGAATCGATCAGCCAATTTCAAATAAATTATCATACCATTCTCCACGGTTGTTCACAAATTAGTTCTAAATAATTTATGCTCGCTCGAAATATTTAAGAAAATTAATCTTACAAGTAATTGTATGACATATAACATCGATATTATTGTATCCGTATCGATATACGTTATTTCTACCTAGTTATTATTTCCGCTTGTATGATTTATTTGCATTTAAAGTACGTGTAATTTGTTGAAGAAGCCCTACGTGCGGTAATCGAATTACTCGCAAAGTAAGATATAAAAAAGTTTAGCGAGTGCAAGATAAATAGTTACGGAGCTTTATTACTAGAATTTAAAATGAACCGACGCTTTTGGAAAGTAGCGGCATAGTATCAGTGGCTGCACGAAACTCTGATTATCGTCTGCATTCTCATGTGTATCAGCGCAAAGTACCGGGGACAGAGAGAAGAGGAGAAAAGATAGCGAGTAAAGTGAAGTGAGAGAGAAAGAGAGAGAGAGAGAGAGAGAGAGAGAGAGAAAAAATAGTGGATAGAGGGGGAGGGAAGAGGGAAGAGGGTAAGAGGCCTAACCTAAATTTTGAATAAAACGAGGGCTGCATAAAGGATCAGGGACGTGATGAAAAACAAACAGCGGTTTAGGTTTGCCGTTTGATCTTCGGCGGGTGCATTCACACAGCAGTCGACTCGACTGCATTTACACATTATCTGTCGGCCGCGCTCAGGTACACGAGCACTCGCTCGATAAGAGCCCACGTACGCGCGGGCTCGCTCCTCCAGGAATTCATCCGAAGGTTGACGGGTGCATCGGTCGACGGAATGGAAGGGGAAGTGCCGACGAGGCTGCGAGGCCTTTTTTTCCACGCAGCGCTCCGAGATTCGAGAATAGCCTTTATGCCCGACGCTGCTGCGTCACCTTTCTTTGCGTCTACTCGTCTCTCCTTTGACGAGCTCGACGCGGTACGCGTGTGGATACGTGCTCTCTTCCTTAGGAATATGCAATTCGCAAGTTATAAAGGGCGACTGCTAGAATGGCTTCTTCGTGAAACTTTAAAGAGAGCGTATCGTCTTTCTTCTATCTACCCCCTGACGATTTTCATATTGAGATTCTCCTGCACATTCAATTAGGAAGTTTCTCTCCGCTCGCGGCAATCGTTTCGCGAAGGGGAGGGTCGGAAGCAGCTCCTCGAGGGAATACCGAACCTCTCGAATTTAGACTGGAAAATATGTCGCGATGTTCCCAGTACGCCGCGGCTGCTGTCTCATGTAATTTCACGGTAATGTATCGACGAAATGTATCGCGACGTTTTATTTTCCCGAAGGCGCAACCATGCTCTTGCGAGCTCGCAACCGAGTTTTTGCATCCGTTTTGCACTTTGTGTAGCGAGTCGCCTAAAATAGTATTTAAAATAATTATTTAAAAAAATATGGAACTGGATATTGTTCAAGTGCCTCGGAGCAGACAACGGCGAGGGAGAGAGACAGAACGGCGAAGGGAGCAGCTCGTGTCTCGATGCCGAATGGATGCGAATGCGCGCGTTCCTTTTTGCGCGGTCGGGCGTACACGCACGCGGTCCCTCCGTTCTCCCCGTCATCCCGTCGTCCCCGTCCTTCTTCGACGCGTCCTTCTCTAGAGCTTCCTTTTCAGCACTGCCTTATTGAATATCCCACAAGTGGAAAATCAGTGAAAGGCGGCCTCTCCGTTTTGCGTATCGACGTCGCCAATATAAAGAAGCGGCGAAGGAAAGGATGGAGGGGGGGGGGGGGGGTTAGCGAGGGGCGAATTCGAGGATTCGAGTTATCGCATTCAATGTGATTTCCCGCTGATCAAAATCTGATTCCCGGGGTGTGCGTAGCACAAGTGCCGTGAATCCGCCTCGTCGACCGCCTTTTCGCTCTCTCTCTCTATCTCTCTCTCTCTCTCGTTCCTTTCTCAACAAAGGGGAGAAGAACACAAATTGACGTGTCTGATGTTACATGCGAGCGCCGGATTTCAATAGTTGTTTTTCCTTCTCGTCTCGTCGTGTCTTGGCTTTCGTCTTTTCGTTGTTGAGACGAAACGATCTCGTTATTAGCTGCTTGTTCGAATCTCATTGATGTTCTATTTTTGACTTGTAACAACTTTGTTTATTAGTTCAAGCGAGACGCTTCTTTCCATAATACTTAGTATATTTCAAATCATTGATTAATTTTTCGTGGAAATTGATATTTTTTTTTTAAATAATTGAAAAAATTTCGACACCACATATTATTACTCTTTGTAGATGAAAGTAGTCATAATGAATGTTAAGAAACGTTGAATTATGAAAGAGTCGATAAAAGTATTGAAAATTTTTATTTGGATTATAAAAACAATAGTTCACACGCGTTTCAAAAGTATTTTTCATCCAAATGTTTTCTATATTCGTTTGGATTTTTTCATTTTCTAAAAGATAAGACGTCGCGTTTGACGTCTCCTCATGTATCATCCGTCGCCTTCCATCGCGTGGCTCGCCAATATTACTAGCGGTAAGTCGCGAGGAGCGAGAGCGATATAAATTTATGCAGAGCGCGCGCCCGCGGAGAGCTGCTCCTCTTTTCCTTGCCTTTTCTTGCGAGCGCCCGCGCGCGTATACGTCTCTTGGAGCAAACGCTTCGAAGAATAACACCCGTCCCGCCACCGTCGCCTCCTCGCGCTCCGCGGATTGCTTACCGAGCCGGGAGAATTCGATCGTTTGTCAAATAGACACCATCTTGCGTAAATTGCCAGCTCGCATTTCCCTTATTCTTTTCTCGACGCGAGTGCGAATGTACCACTTTAGAAATTGTCTCGTGTTCTTCTCCCGCAGTCGATTGGCCTCCGAAGCAGTTGGATTATTTTTCAGTTTTTCTTCTTTTTTTCTCTTACTCTTCCTCCCTCCCACCCTCGCGCTCTCCTATTCTCTCTCTCTCTCTTTCTCTCTATCTCTCTTTCTTTTTCTCTCTCTCTCTCTCTCTCTCTCTATCTCTCTTTCTCTTTCTTTTTCTCTCTCTCTCTCTATCTCTCTATCTCTATCTCTATCTCTCTTTCTCTTTCTCTCTCTTTGCCTTTATAATTGTCTTCTACGTATCCTGCAATAGCACAGCCTTGAATTAACCTTATTATTTGACATATTGTCGGTAAGTTAAAACAATAGTGGAATGGACTGCACTCTACAAATTAATTTTGGCATTCTGGAATAAAATGCTTGCATTTATCCCGTCTTCAGAGAGGGGGGGGGGGAGGAGAGGGGGTTGAGGTACTCGCGGAACTTCTCCCCGTGGCTTTTCGCTTTTTCCCTCCCTCGTTCATCGTTTTCCCGGTTCTCGCGCGCCAAGTGCGGCGTGCCGGGAAGAGGAGAGCGTTTGATCGTCGAGTTAAGAAGTGAATAATATTAATTAAAATGTTCTTTTGCGGCGAGGCTCGCGAGCCCCCTTTCTCCCCCTTCAGCGCGCGCGCTCCCTCCTTTATCCTTTCTCTTCTTTCCTTCGCTTTGCCTTTCGCACGCAGCCGCAGCGGCACTCGACTCGACGATGCCTCCTCGGCCTCCTTGTCGCGATATTTATTCGCTTGTTTGTTTTATTTATTTTCGTTCGCTTCTATTTATCGCGTGCGCGCGCCTCTTCGCGAGCTCTCGCGCGAGGTCCGGGCGCCTTAGAGAGCCGCGGCCGCTCTCTCTTGCGCCACGCAAAAAGTCGTCGAGCAGAAAGAGAGCTTAACGAAGACTTTTGAATCGCCCTTGGCAAATAGATAACGCGCAATGAGATGCACTCGTGCAAACGTTTTCATACAAACGTGCATTTGTTCCCTCTATGACGACGATGCTTTTAATTAAAGCAAAACATTTCATCAGGGTGTGCGCGTACGTTCTTAGTAGTTTTGTCATTGTCTTTGAAACTTTTTATTTTATTCCAAACTCGTTAAACCATTGAGAACACAACTGTAGGAAGTAATGAATGGCTTAATATCTACAAATTATTCGAATCATCCGTTTACTTGAGCTTGAAAATGTTTGCTCTAAGGCTGATATAACTTTTAATAATTGACGATAAAATTTCATTTTGAAAGCTAGGAAGACTTTTTATAATGGCATTGTAACAATGAATAGCCATTAGTATTACGCAAGTATCCGTGCACGCATTGACATCGTATCGACGACGGAACGCACGACATAGCCGTCCCTTCCGAAAAAATGGAACAAACAAGAGCAGTCGGCGAAAGCGCTGCAAAGGAAGATTGAAATAACAAATGAAAAGGATGAGAAAAGGGCATAAAAAGGGGGAAAGAGAAAAACGGATCGTTACCAAAGAGCGATAAGAGCCGCGGCGCGCTCATCCGCTCGCTCGCGCACTACCACCAGACGGAGAGCGAGCGAGAGAGAGAGAGAGAGAGAGAGAGAGGAAGAGAGAGAGAGAGAGAGAGAAAGCATAAAAGGTACACTAGTAGGTATTAATATTTAGCATCTCTGAAACCGCAGCACGCGGCCGCATTCGAGCGGGCCAGGGCGCTGGGATTCCCATTTGCCACCCCCGCGCCGAAGCTTTTCTTTAGCCGGCATCGGCCTATGCTACTCCGCCGCTCTCTTTACCCTAAAATATGCAAATCTAACCAATATTTCTAAAGATACACGGCCGGGGAACGTGTAAGCGCTTTTGCCCCTGGAGGGAGAAGCTCTTTTGCAACGATATACCTCGGAGAAAACGAGCAAACGGGCTCAATGCGGGAGGCACGCCGCGTTTTATCGACGCGCCGTCTTTTTCCGCTGTCTGTTACTACTGCAGGTGCGCGCGACCAGCCCTTGCTCTTGCGCTACACACCGTCAATTTATGTCTCTCTTTCTACCTCTCTCATTCTTCTCTCTTCTCTTTTCTCTCTCTCTCTATCTCTCTCTCTCTCTCTCTCCAAATTCGAATGCGATGTAGTTAAAGTTGTCGTTCATGAATATTTTTCGAGCCCCCGTTTAAAAGAACGCGAGACAGCGGCTCTAAGGTATAATTTTATATAACCTATACTTTGCTCGCCAGATTAAAGCTAGTTTTTTCACCGGCGCCTTTTTTCGAGGCTAGAACAACTAATTTTGGCAAATCGAAGATCGACTCGCTTTCAAAAATTTTATCCGCTGAATTTAATGAATGCGAGATATTCTTAAATTTATTGAGGTGGAAATACGTATTTTTATATGTTATATCATTCTAGTACAGGAAATATAAAAATTATAAAACATTGTACGGTTGGCGCAAGTTCGAAAAAATTAAGAAATAATGATAATTAGCGAAAATTAGAGAATGGGAAGTTGATGAGATTGTAATAAGGAAGAGTAAGCACGACTTGTGAACGGAGCGCGGATTGGCGAGAATTCCGGTTCTTCCGACATCACTTCGAATGATTCTAAATTGCTCGGTAATGGCGAGGCCGAGTTCGCCGCTTGACAGCGCGGTGGCGGCCCGCAGCCCCGGCAACGCGGCAGCGGTAGACACCGAGGGGTTTGTAATTTGTGCTCGTTGACGCGAGTCACGGCGCTGCTTTGACGCTGAGTAATTTCTCCTATTAACTTTACATCATAATTACCGATGCGCTTTTGTGGGCCAAGTCACATGTGAACGAAAAGTCGAGCGCGAGAGCGTTTCTTGCTCTTTCTTATGACGCGCGAGCTGCAGAGTGTAGTGCTCAAATAATTCATTAGGATGCGCCTCTTAATTAAGAGAAAAAAGAAGAGGTGGCCAAAAGAAAGGAGGAGAAAAAAGCCTGCTTCGCGCGCTCGCTTGTCCACGAGGAAAGCTCTCTCGCGAGCTGTAATTAACGTCATAGCAAATCGCTCGAGATCTCTCGAATGTGTGCCTCGTGCGAGTTCCTTGCTCTCTCTCTCTCTCTCTTTCTCTCTCTCTTTCTCTCCCGATTGCTTTCTCTCCGTTTCGTCTAAGCCAAAAATAATAATAATAAAGCGCCGAGTAGGATTTTAATTGTCGCTGGCTGCGTTTCTTAGTCAGAGTCGCGCAATGCTGCCACAGCTGCTTGCGATTATCGAAAGTAGAGAGTTTCTCGGGGAGCGAGCGGGCGAGCAAAGTCAAGCTCTGGGGAGGATGGGTGAAAGGAAGGTATAGAGAGACTCCCTATTTTCCCATCCTCGGCCTTGCTTCCGCGCCGATTCGCGACAAATTGTAATTTCTAGAAACAAATTGAATATAAACGACGACGTAATTCGAATGCCTGCTGCAGCTCGGCGGCGGTGGCGGCGGCGGTGACGGCGGCAGCGGCTACGAGACCGGGACCGACATAATAACGATGATATGCAAGAGAGAAGCAGCTAGTGAGTCAAGTTCGAATGAGGGAGCGAGAGAGAGTGAGAGAGAGGGGGGTGGGGGTGGGGGGAGAAGGGGCGATAAAAGAGAAAAAACAGTAGAAGGAGGAGGAAAGCGTGAGGGGTAGATAAAGGGACAGAGAAGAAGGTGGGAAAGCGGAGGAAAGAGAGGAGGGAGAAAAAGTCGACTGCAGGAGCGGTGTAAGCAAGGACGTAGCCATGCGCAAAACAGCAATCTTTCGAGGCAATCTCTTTAATAAATGTAGCATACGTTTCTCTCGTTTCGAATTGCATCTGCGTAATAGCTTCCTCTTACAGTGCTCTGGCCGCGCATCTCGAACGGGAACGCACGCTGAAAAGACTTTTCCACTCGGCTGTAGAAAATACAATAAACGACGATGAAGAATTTCTCTACTCCGCTTGTTCACAATGCATAATTTCGTTTGACGTCATTCAAATTCTCGTTCTCTCTTATTTGCCTAATTTTCTGTTAAACCAATATACTTTTCCAAAATTAATTGCTTAGTCATTTTCTAACGGTGAACCCTCCCTTAATGCTTACTACTCGAACCTTTTTCTTCGTAAATTACATTTCATTGTTTCGGAAGTTTTACCTTAATTTCCGCATAGTACGATAATACTCTTTTAATCGCTTTTATATTTTACAGGATAAAATTCGAACGAAAGTCAAGTGGGTCGAAACTGGCTTTTTCCCAATAACTTGCTCGCAATGCAACGCAATTGATTTTACCCGGCGAAGATCGGCGTTGGTGCGACCCGTGTCAAATCGGTATTTTTACTAGGATGTACCAGCGGCACCGGACGCTGGTCAGAAGAATTTAAATTTTACTCTGAGTTGCGAGAGAATCGAGGATGTCCAAGACGATGCGTGGACGATTGCCAAGACACTCGAAAGGAAGGCGAAACGAGGCCGAGCGTCTTAGGAATTCGGCCGATTCGCGGCGCCTCCGTAAAACGGATTTCGATTGTAAATGACAAGTCGGAGGTGGGGGCTCGGATCGACCCCACGCGGAGCGTCGCGCAAGGACCGGAGAATTCAAGGCATCCGCAGTTACGCAAATACTGCTGAACCTGATCTTGGGCGATCCTGCCACAGATCGAATTACAGATCCCTTGGAAATCTCGAGACGCGCGAGCGAGTCAGAGACAGAGAGAAAGAGAGACAGAGAGAAAGAGAGAGAGAGAGAGAGAGAGAGAGAGGGAGGGAGAAGAGGGGCGAGAGCTAGTCGGAAGTGGAATTCGACTTGAAGCTAGGGAGAAAGGCGAGCCGGGAATTTTGCCCTTTTCAGATATTTCGTTTAAGATAAGAGAAACAGCTTCTTGATTGCATTTTCGGAAAAATAATCGAGCCGAAGCGACTGATTGTTTGGCAAATGTCAAAATCGTATCGTTGAAAATTTTTGATAAAAAAAGTTACTTATTAATAAATGAGTGTCAAGAGTTGTATGAGCTTAAGAACGTAGGTGAATGAAAGTAAAGCTCGAACGATGAGAAATTAACGTAGTCATTTAAAGTATTGCAAGCCGCAGAGAAGAGAGAGAGAGAGAGAGAGAGAGAGAGAGAGAGAGAGAGAGAGAGAGAGAGAGAGAGAGAGAGAGAGAGAGAGAGAGATAGAGAAAAGGAGAGGCAGATAACGAAAGGGGTCGGAAAATTTAACAAGACAAGACGGGAGACAGTGTGCCGTCGCGGTCGGTTGTTTTAACCCCGAAATTCCTCTTACGTCTCGCGCGACCTTCTTCGCGCAAGAAAGCAACGACGGCGAACGTCGGGAGCGCCAAGCAACCGGGAGCTGGCTTGTGTCTCTTAAGTTTATTTGTAATCAACGATCTTGCTTAGAGGCGTACGCGGATTCGTCGAGCGAGTGCGCCCTGCCAGTAAAGACGCGCGCGCTCAGGGCGCCGTTCTCTCTCTCTCTCTCTCTCTCTCTTTCACCCTACCGCTTCCTTCTTCTCTACATAAACTACGATGAGCGGGAACGCTGGGACTCGATGGCAATAACAGAACGTTATCTGTCAGCATCTGCGCTATTTCGAAGCTTCTTGACTCGTTCGGATTCGGAGATATGTACCTTATTTATTTATCGAGGCCATTTCGCAATTCAATCAAATGCTCCCGCTTGAATTTTTTTCACCCGTACCATTTTGAGCGGAAGTACTTTATCCGAAAGAGCTGCCGTATTTACAAACTCGACGAGTGGAGGAAAAGATGTTTCGCGACATAAATTAATCAAGGAATTTCATTAATCACAGATAAGAGGCTTTCCTCGGCCGGGTGCAAAGGGAGGTCGTTTGAAGTGACCAGAAGCGGGTTCGGAGAGAGAAGCGTTACACCGGCCCTTAAAGCGAAGCTCGCGTTGTAGGCGATACGCCGTAAATCTTGGAGTCCGAGAGGTCGTAAAGCGATCCGCGAAGTCCTTATCCTCGACTCCGTCTCGGGTAATTACGAATCCTTTGCCGCGGCGAGTCCGAGCGCGCGCTCTCGGCTACCGATCGATTCTCCGTGTCTTTACTCGTGCGGCGGCGAGACCCCTTCCTTCTCCCCGCTTTCGTCCTCTGGCTTTCTTCTCCTCCTGTCGGAGGGGCGTCTCTCGTACCGCGGCTCGCTTTCTATATCCAGGGAGACAGTGGAGCCGGATGTCTTGGCTCTCGCGAGGTGCTCTCTCTCTCTCTGTGATTTGTGCGCTTCCCTTGAATCGACGTTTCTGCCCACTAATTTTCGATGAACAACCGACGGCCAAAGAGCAAAGCCGGGTATTTCTTTTTGGACTCTCGGTCTATATATATTATATTATGACGAAATGTTTAAGTTTATGAAAAGGGTCGCCGTATGAACGCGGGCAACGCAATCGTTCATTGTGCGAATAAAATAAAGAATTTCGATAATTTGAGCGCAGGCAGCGTTGATGCTACTTTCTCGGGAAAAGTTTTATCGCATTTCTTCGAAGCCGTTCGAAAGCTCGAGCGCAGCTTTTACAAGCAGTTTACAATGCCGGAAACAAGAAAGACGCAGGGAGAAAACGGAAGGATGAAGGGTAAAGGAGTAGCGACGAAGCAGGCGGCAGCAGCGCGTGGGAGGATCGCTTCTCATTCAATACGGGCTTATTGTTCGCGTCTTATCATAATATCTCATAATTAATATCTCAGCATTGTAATATAGATGGATAGGCAGGCTTCGCTGCCAGAGCCAACTGATAGCAAAAGCTGTGCCAACCGCCAAGCAGCCTAGAATCGTTCTGCGTCTGACGCCGGAACCAAAGGAGCGCTCCTTCGAATACTCCACTCGTCGCGCACGTTGCTCCCGCGAAAACCAACTACTTCTCATTCCTCCTCCTCGTCCTCCTTCTCATCTTACCACCTCTTTATGGTCTAAGACGATTTCCCCTCGACTCCTACATCGTCAATCGAGACTGCAAACTCTGTACACCAAATAATTCGAGTCTTTGATTTCCTTATCGTAAACTCCTTGCGACTCGAGATTCGTTCAACTGAACGAATAAAGACGTAATCGTCCAAATAGCTCTGTGCCCGTGTAAAAAACATTTTTTCCACGTGTATTATTCAATAACATTAATCGTTGGAGTGAATCGTTGTCAAGACACGTGCGTTTTTTTTCTTCGTTGCAAGATGAAGCGCCCCGATGCAACGCAACAACGTGCACAGAGAGAGGGAGAGAGGGAGAAAGAGAGAGAGAGAGAGAGAGAGAGAGAGAGAGAGAGAGAGAGGGTAAACGGGCTCGAGATGATAATACTTTCGATGTATCTCTCTTCAATTTATCGGGAGTAATTACGCGGAGCGCACAAGAGACGTTGTTCCTGGTAAGATCGGATTCCGAGAAGCGGCGCTCGAAGGAGAAGAGCTCGACGTCCTCGTCGGACGATTGCGTTTGGCAGAGTGCGAGCTCCCAGTGTGTGCATTAAATTACAGAGCTCATGTACACGGAATATCAGCGACGCGGAGTCGCTTTATAAACGAGGAAGCGTCTTGGCGGTGCACGACGTCATTGACGTCGTCAACTCTCGCGTTTGGTCTTATTCGAGTCGAGAGGAAACGTCGTTCCCGCTGCCGCCGACTCCATCGGTCTATTTATCGTTTACTTCAGCGCCTCTCCTAGTAGTATCCCCGAGAATGCAGGCGTCGTCTTCAAAGCTCTCTACACGGAGCCTCGTCTATATTGTAGAGCCAGTCCGGCTTCGGCTATAATGGACTAAGGGGACCGAGGACTATTCCCGCCGACAGATAGCACACGCACGAGTACGCGCGCTTTACCACTCCATTCACTAATTTGAATTTAATTTTGATTAAATTGAGCCCGCTGCTTTGATATGCTCCGAGCTTTTGAATACTTATAAACACTTGCGGTGCGTGTTTTTATTGACAAAGCTGTATCTTAACACTGCTAGCTAGCGTTATTTATTCGGGTGCGATTTCGAATCGATAACTAATTATTAAAAAACAGCCGAATGAAAACGCTACGAGTTATTTGAATAGTAATAATAATAAAATTGGTTATCTCTCGTTAAAATTTATAACCTTTGACATGCATTTTCGTGAAAACTCGAATCTAGAAACTACGAGAATGTTTTACGACGCTTTTCTGAATTACATTGGATGTGCATTTAAAATTAAATTAGTAAGAATTTTATTCTCGAATAATAATATATTATAAAAAATTTTATATAAGTTATTTACAATATTTGAAATAGATATCGAATAGTGATTCTGACAATAGACGCGAAATAAGCATAAAAATCATATTCAATCGGTTAGTGCAATTAAGCATTTTAAATCTTTTTCTTAAATTTTTTTTTTTTTTTTTAGCAATAATATTTTTTACATATAAATTGATTTATTTATTCATTCTGAGCAAAATCTCACCTGTCAAAATGAAAAATTCATGATTTTGTTATGAAAGCCAACCTGCGAAACATGATGTCACTGACGACACTGTTTAGATAGGTTTGGCAGGTAATAAAGAATGTTTTGTTATCATAACATTTAGAATAACAAACAAATTCTTTTAATACATGCCTAATAAAAAATTCATTTTAATTGATAATTTTGGAGTGCTATATGTATGACAAGATATATATTTAGAATGCTACACTTTTGCACTTTAATAATTCAATAAAAGTTATTATCACTTTCATAACGGTATCTATTATCTAGATACCCACCGATTATCATACAATATCATAATAACGATTGACATTTTTTCATTGTATTTATTTTATATTGACATAAACTATTTAATATTACGTTGGTTATTTATTTCATTTGCCAAAACTTAACATTTGAAATTACTTAAACAGGATGCATTCTTCTATGTTGTTATATAACCGTAAATGTAATAATTTATATTTTCGAGATAAGCTTGTTAAGTTATATTATAATGAAATTTAAGATTTTTAAACTTTTACTTTTTTAAAATATAATATTTCTTTTTGTTTTTTTTTTTTTTGTTGTTCTAATTTAACAAAATTATATAGTTTATAAATTTTTCAAAAAAAATTTATACATTTCAAATTATAAGTAGGAATTTATATCAATTATTACTTTCGTTATTGATCGAGATCTTGTTTAATGATTAAGGAGCTTTATATTGAATAGCAAACGTATTAATTGATTCTTTTATAAAAATATCATAAACGTTTTAACCTACTGAAACTTTTTTATAAGCAATGTGAACTGCTTAGAAAATGTTTTATAAATATTTTATAATCTTCGCTATTCAACTATTTCTTGTCACTCGAGGCTGTAACGTGTTTTATTGAGATTATGAGAAAAGAATTTCTTAAAGTTACTAAAGAAAAAACCGGAAATACGAAGATGGAATCTAGCGATCCGCAATCGAAAATATTTTAAGAAGCCCACGGAAGAAGATAACTTGAAGGCTTTATTTACTTATAAAACACGAGAGCATAAAAGGCTGAAATCGTGGCGAGAACTCATCGACGTCAGCAAAGAGTTTAACGGCCGTCGTAGTCGCTGTCGACTCTAGATTTCACAAGAACAAGAGAAGCGCCCGCGATCGATACCCTCTCCACCGTAGCGCGTCCGCTCCGAGTTCTCTGGAAAAACAAATCGCTCCGTCGGACTCGTTAGACGCGCGGTGGCGAATGTTTAATCCGCGCCGATAAATCAGCCGCGGCCAGCCGGCAGCGCTCGCCGCGAGCCGGTAATAACGAAGCTGACGCCCGCTAGCCCAGCCTCGCTGGCAGCCGGAGAAGAGGGCGAAGTAAAAGCGAGTATCCGGCTGCTTTCAGTCGGCTATCTCTGCGTGCGGGTGCACCAGCGAAAGGTGCTTTTAAGCGGCAAGAGTGTCGGAAGAGTGAGTGCGAGGGAAGGGAAAGAGAGGAGAAGGAGAAAGAAAGCAAAAGAGGGAACGAAACGAACGAGACGAGCGAAACGAACGAAACGAACGAAACGAACGAAACGAACGAAACGAACGTAACGAACGAAACGAACGAAACGAACGTAACGAACGAAACGAACGAAACGAACGAAACGAACGAAACGAACGACCTTCGCTTTCTCGCGCGTGCAGCGGAGCCGGGGGATGAGAGGATGCCGAGTGGAGGAAAAGGGTGGGTGGGAGATAAGGCGAATCAAACCGTAAATAACTGCAGAACTGGCGGAAAGGAAGGGGGCCCGACGCCTCGCCAGCTGCAAAACTCTCCGAGTTTTATAGTTGAATTGCATGACTCCTAAATCTCCATACATTCCGCGAGCTCTCTTCCTCTTTTACTCTCTCACTCTCTCCCCCCTCCTCTCCATCCTCAGCACCTACCTGCCAGTCTCACCCCGCTTTGTCCTTTTCCTCCTTTTTTATTTCCCCTTTTTCCATTTCTCCACTCCGAGATCCCGTGCTTTTACCTTGGCCGTATATTTTTATGTGGCAACTGCGCGTTTCTTAGGGCCACCGCGGAGGCCGAGCGATATCTCGTGTACGCGGCTGCAGTGGTGCTCGTTGGCACGCGGTTAGCCAGGAGCCGCGGCAATAGCAGGGGAGGAACGATTAACGCCCCGGATTCGAGCCGTACCTGTATGTATATCGGCCGCGTCGTCGTATAGGTGCAGAGCTTTACTTTCTTATTCTCGTCGGATATCGGGGTAGCATCGTTACTTAACGAACGGCTCGTTGTTCCAGTGAAAAATTGACGGCCAAGAGACACGTGACCGATTCTCAAATTTATGCGCGTTATTTCGCCGTGTGAGAAATGCGCCTCGTTTATCATTTTCTGCTTTGTTTTTTATGACGCTTACTAGTCGCACTAGAGTATACAGACTTTGGTTTTGCTCGCGCTGATTCGCCAAATATTTGATCAGCTTTTGCTACTTTTTAGAATCGATTAGACGCGAGCGGGCCCATTCGCGCCCGCTCTCGTCTTCACAAAGCCAGTTTCGGAAGAAAAAAGCGATTATCCACTTGTAGCGCGAAGATAAAGTTTTAATCAAATATTTGCTTTCAACTCGCGAATTGCTGCTTAAAATCTGGAGTTTTCATCGCGCTTAATATCGCCTCGAAGAGCAAAGGCGAAAGGCAGAGGCCAGAAGAAAAACGAAACGTAAGGTCGTAATATCGGTGCTCGGAATGGGAAAGTAAAGCGGCGCTCGGCAGACGGTGAGCTTGAAGGGAAAAGGAGAAGCCGAAGAAGAGGAGGAAAGAGGAAGAGAGAGAGAGAGAGAGAGAGAGAGTGAGTGAGTGAACGAGGAGGGAGAGAAGGGAATGGAGAAAATGCAAAAGGGAGTAGTGGGAGCGAAAGGAGAATGCAGGTCGAAGTCGGTAATGCCGAAAGTTTTAACGAGTTTGAGTGATCGCGGTCGATGTGGCCGCAACAACAATAATAATACTAATAACAATGGCCGGCTAGGCGCGCTGCGGGCCGTCGATGCAGGGCGCGCTGGTACGAAGTTATCGCGTCGTCGGAAACGCGAGCGAGTCGCGCTCTCCGGATTTATTTTGCGTCGCTAACGACCGCCCAAGACCTTTGACTTGGCAAGTTTTGGAGCTCGAGCGGAGTTTGTGCGAGTTTGCGACTCGCATTAAAATGCTCGCGGCGACAGAAGCGGCGGAGGCGGGAGCTGGTAGGGGGGGGGGGAAGAGGTTCGCAAAAATAATTCCCCGTTTGAAAAGATCACGTGAGCCCCGATCGAATAAATCAAGATTTTTATCTGAAATTTAAAGTTGATGTTTACCGCTCGCGAATGGCCTCCTCGCGCGCTGATTGCTTCTGTAAACGAGCTCGAACGTCGTATTTATACAAACCGCACGAGTTTTATGTGGCCGCGAACTTTTGTGAATTCTAATAATCAATCATACTATGGTTTCACCAAAAACTCCCCCGACCGCGTGTTTGCGCAGCATTTTCGACGAGTGTTTTCGACGGAGCACCGAGCTCTGTAATCCTTGCTCCAAAATTACGCGCGACTCCTCGCAATCGATACTTCATAACGGCTTTAAGTCGCGAAAGTTAAGATTTTGAACGGCTCAAAAGTTTCACGAACATTGCTCGTACTGCTATATTTTTCTTTTTTTCGTTTCTTTCCCGAATAACACCGTCCTCGGCATAGCGCCGTCAAAAATGCTCAATATTGCCCATAATCTTTCACAGCCTAGGTCGATATATTCTAAAAGATAGCAGCAGACAATAACAGCAGTGCGAGCGCAGAGGAGGAGTTAATATCGCAGCGGCGTTTGGGAGTGCGCGAGAGGAGGAAAAACAATCGGGCCAATACATCATCGCTTGCCGGCTTGCTCGCTCGGGCAGTCGGAGCCGGCAAAACAGCAATTACCGCTCGCGGAATCAAATGAAATAAAATTGCATTATCTGGCATGTCAAGCTGCGATCAATCATACACCCTTTAGTCGGGCTTCCCGTTGCCGGGGCTTCTACGTATCTACATCGAGTTCGCGCACTCGCTGCTTTATACGCGGATAATCTTACGATAAGCGCGTTACCCCATGCGAAAATTGACAAAAATTGCCTCGAGATAGCGGCCTTACTTTTTCCTTTTTCCTCCATCGATTTTCTGTTTTGTTTTTTTTTTTTTTTTTTTACCGTTTAAAATCATAAATGTAATAGTTTATAAAATTTGGTAAAAAAATTTATTACGCATGTTAGCATATATTTAAAATACATTTTTTTTTTAGGTTTTCAAAAGAAATAGTCTACTGCTGACACTTTTTATACATGTAAGTAGTCCATTAACTGTTATTAAATCTTTATTATTTATTATAATTTTTAATGTTTATTACCGTTTGTGTTAACTTATCAAAGAAAGAATTTACTAAGCCTAACGAAACGACAATGTTTAATTTTCGGTTATTTGCAAAAAGAATCCATTTCTTCGTGCGTAACTTAAGCGAGGATTGAAATAAAATGCAAAATAATGTAAGATTTGATTTATTCCCGTTGTATATTTATGTTGGAGTAGTCGAATCGAGCCTCGGTAACAAATCGTCCCTCTTGTGAAATTATTTAGCGTTAATTGTAATGCTTTTTGGCCCACACGCGTTTACACGTTAAAATAATTACTCATTTATGAGTTAAGTACCGTACAGAGCTCGACTCGCGGCGCTTTCGATGAAGCACTTTCTCTTTCTCGTGCCAACTCGTTCGGGTCTGCGGACGCGCGTGTGGCGGCGCACGGAAGGGTTTACTCAAGGAGAAGGAGCGTGCGCCACCCTCCTCTCCCCGCCGATTTCCCGATCCCATGGACGAAACGGAGCAGGCTACCGAACTGCTGCAGCCACCACTATTATATGTATAATTGCATTCTTGTGTCGTTAAATTGGAAAAATTTATCCGGTCGACGCTGCTATAATAATAAACAAAACGCATCGACTTTAACGCATTAAAACCAACTTTTCAGTTATGCTTGTTATAACTGCGTTGCTGTGTTGGGAATTTTCCAGAATGAGTCCGTGAAAATCGTTAAGGTGCTATACCTACTTGTGTATTGCCAAGTGGTATTTGGTAAAATACTATGTATAAGACGTATGGTTATTTTATTAAAAAAACGGGTTTTAGTGCACGAATTTTTGACGAGAATATATTAAAAATGTTCATCTATAAGAGTATCAGGCGATGGAAATAATTATCTTTGGAGAAATAATGAATGTTCTCGATGTCGGCGAGTTTTGGAATTTCGAGCGAAACTTGGTTAAATTATGATGTAGGTATCTTCTAACAAAAGAAATAAAAAAAATAGAAAAGATAGAGGAAGGGAGAGAGGGAAAGAGAGAGAGAGAGAGAGAGAGAGAGGAGAAAAGGATGGGGACACATGACAAATAGCAATTCCGTCTTTGGGTACAGAGGTACAAAAAATAAAAAGAGAAAATCAAAGGTAAAGTAAGCAGCGCCCGCGTTGATTCACGTACGCGTCATAAATACGCAGAAGAAAGAGGGAAGAGAGCGCGGATGTGCGCAAGCGAGCCCCACGCGCGACAAAGACTTATGGCATTGTCCTTTCGTCTGTTCGCTTCTTTCTCGCGACAGTCGATACAAAGACGAGAGTAACTAAAGCCTTTTGTGTATCGCGCCGCGCGCAATGCTTCTTTCTTTACACGTGTACATACATTCATGCACGTTACGAATACTCGTTCGCGCGCTCTTCCTCTCCTCCCGCTTTTTCCTTTATCTCCCTCGGCGCTCCTCGGCGCTCCTCGACGCGGCGCTCTCCATTTCGTCGCCTCTGTCCTTTTTTCCCGCGTCGCGCCGCGCACACTGTCTCTTTTCATCATCGGCTCATAGGCTACGCATAGGATGCGCCCATTAGCGCCAGGGTAAAAGCTATCGGCTCCGAGCGAGCAGCCCGGATCTTTTGACTCATTCGCGGGACTCGCTCGGAAAGAACTACGCTTAACCAGTTGCCCGGCCTCTTCCCTTTACCTTTCCATCGCGAGTCGCGCGCCTTTTCACGACACGCGGCTAAAAATTTATTTTGTCGGCAAATCCGACGTTACTCGGCTCGTGCTTTGATCGGGCTTGGGCGCACCAAACAATAAACGGCGGAGCACGTGGACAAGTTTGTGCATTGGCAAAGCACGGGGTTGCATGTCGGGCGAAGAAACGAAGAAATGATTTCGATCATGCGATATTGCAATCGGTAAGGCGCGACGTCCATCGGACCCCGAGCGGAAACGCTCGACTGACCGCCGGTTTTTTATCCTCGTTGCTTTCACGCGTCCCCCGGGGTGATTTTTCAGCTCTGGCCGGTTTCCCGATCTCTTTGGGATCCCCTGTCTTAAAATCGAAGGGGCGCGCAAAGGCGGTGCGCGCGCGGTACGGGCAGAGTTGAGCGTCACTGCTCGGAGTAAGTAAATACAAACAAGCCGGGTAGTGCCAGCCAGGTTTGAGGGCAACGCCGCAGGAGACCTTTGAACGTATGACTGTCTTTACGCGGCTGTGTAAAATAAGGTATGGATGAACGGGCCAAGTATCCCGTCTACCTATTGTTACGCTCGGCGGTTTATCGTAAACTTCCGTCTGCTAATTATCTTGATGCATATTATCGTCGTAAATAACGTCGGAGAACGTTTCGCGCTTTTTAATTAAGACGTAAGGGAGTTTGATTAATTAATTTAACCATAATTAACTTTTTAAGCGAACGAGTCGGTCTGCACTCGCTCGTTCTTCTCCAAATATCAACTCGACTTCCGCTCGGGTATTATACGCCACTACGATGTTTTGTCATAACAGCGAGCTGCTTCGAATGAGTTGAATTCGCGAGAATGACAGCTTCCGATTTTCAGCGACTTATTTGACTCACGGAGCGTAAAAAATGCGCGAAACAACGAGCGTAGCGTAAGAAGGGCGCGATCCTTTTAAACGACTTTCTTTTTTTTTTTTTTTCTTTTTTTTTTACAAACTTTATTTTGAATAGATTTAAAAAATTAATAAAAGTTTCTGCTATTCGACCTCCGAATATTACGAAACACGATTATACGTTTTCGCTTGCCAATGAGGCTTTAACTCGTAATAAACAAGCGTAAGTCGTTAGGATGTGGAAAGTTTTTTTCGATCGGCCAACTGCGGGATGAAAGAAAAGGAAAGCAGTGCCAGTAGTTTTCACGTTTATACAGATTAGAACTTTTCGACGAGTAAGATAATTACAGTGCGCTGTTCGTTCATTTTTCTTTCTCGTTCGGCAGCGGCGCTCGGAACGTCGGGTATTTAGTTTCTACTTTTTTATAATTAATACCTCGAATGGCAAATGAAGTTAACTGGACGATTGCGAGGGAGCACGAAGTGCGCGAAAGAAGAGATGAGAAAAAAAGGAAAGCTATTTTGTAAAATAAATATACGAAAGAGCTCGGCTCAAACTTGTTCCGTCTCTTGGTTGTGTATTTCTTATTATTCTCTTTTCTTTTCATCCAATTATCTTTGCTTACTACAATATGCTTACTAAAAAATTCAAACTTTTACTTACAAACATAATAATTGTGCTAATTTTTGTGTGTATGTGTATATATATATATATATAATGTTGGTTCACTATCGAAATAAAATATTGAAAAATAATTTTTTTTTCTCGTTTTTAATCGGCTGCTAAGAATAAAATTTCAAATAAAAACCAAAGTCGACGGCGTTGATATTTTTTATAGAAATGAGAAAAAGTATTTAGAGCAAGGCGCGGCTTATGCGAAATGTCCCCTTCGGCTTTCGACGAATGCATCGAGCAATAGTTGAATGCACCGCGGAGCCAGACACGCGAGTAGAGAGCCGTCACCATCGAGGAGAGGTCGGTTAGAGGCGCGGGCGGGGAGTCGCGCTTACGGCCGCGCTCGCGGGGCTTTCTCGAGCACGAGCAATTACCGGCGCTCTGAAGTACGCGACTGTTTTGCGCACACGGACCTCTTTCTTTTCCGACTCCTTCGTTCTCTCTCTCTTTCTATCTCTCTCTCTCCCCCCGTCCTTCCCCCTCTCAATTCTGTCCCCGTCCCAAGAAAGTTCATCTCGGCGTAAGAAGATCAATCGAACCGCGGGCTCGTGCGTCCACGCGCGCGAGCAGACGTCCGCCTCGAACTTGCTCTTCTTCTGTCTCGCTCCCTCGGCGAGAACGAGAGCGCGCCATAGTTTGCGGGATCAGAGCGATCCAATCTGAAAGTCAATCAACGCCGCTGATTGGCAGTCGGCGCTCGGGCGCTCGCTCGCTGGTGCCAGTCGAATGAATAGAGAGTGCGCGTCAATAGTAAATCAGGGTGCTCGATCATTCCGGCTCGTGCGCGGCTCGGCTTTGCCTTTTTTGCTCGCTCCTCCAATTTCGGCGAATTATCAAAGGGGCGCGCTGCACACTGCTCCTTTGAGATCGATTTGCCAAGAAAATATTCGAATCGTGATTGCGCCCACTTGGCGTCCGTTTTGCACGCGTCCTTGCAGTGCGCTATACTTTTCGAATAGAGCGACGTTGCAGATTGCTTTCGAGTTCGCTCGGCAGGTTCGCGGGCTATTCGCGCCGACACTCGTCGAGCCAAAAAAACTGTACGCGATCGAGCGGTTTTTCTAAGAGTCAGTTGCCACAGTCGCGATATTCGCTGCGTTGCTGGGAATAAAAGTCGCTTGTCGTCCCGTTAAACTCGAATACCGTTCAACGTAAGCAATAGAGCTAGATAATGTTCGTGCTCATTATTTCGTCCTTATTATTTGATAAAAACATCTGTTTTCGATGAAACGTCGACGAGTCGAGTAGTATTCGCCTAATGTATCATTGATTTAGCTTACGGATGTAAATATTTTGAAAGCGCAAACACGCTTTGAAATTTTTATTCAAGTCAGCCCATTCAAATTATCTGAAATAATAACAATCGTCGATTGGCTTTCAAGAGCACCGACCGGATGAGTTTTGGAAAGCGTCGCTTAGCTGCTCGACGTTACGTAAAAGAACGAGGCTTCATCGACATCGACAATAACAGTCTATTTGTCGAGTATAAAGATTTTCTTTTAGCCTTTTTTTCATCGCTACTTGCTTTATCCTCGCTCTTATATTTCCATTTGTATCAGGGAGTCTCGCTCATTTTTCTCCGTCTCTTATATTTTGTTCAATATCTCGTACTTTCCACGCTCCTCGTCGCTCCCGTGCACTATTGTTTCGCCATAAAAATGTCAGTCCGCGAATCTATAGTTACACGCATAAAGAATACAATGAAAGACGTATGGAAATGGCCAGAGAGATATGTGCGCTGGGAGTTAGAAAGAGACAGCAGAGACAGCGTGCGAGAGACAGAGAGAGAAAGAGAGAGCAGAGAAGGGGATAGGCGAGCGAGCGAATTTTCAGTCCCCGTCGTTCCTTTTTCCTCGTTCCTTTTTGTGTGCGAAGCTCGCGGTTTTGCGCGGAGCCCCGGAGTGCCGCACTCGAATGCACTTGTCGTGCACATTTAAACGCAGTAATGACGCATTGTTATGAATTATCAGCCTCAGCGCTGCATTGCTGCGGCCCGCCCAATGCTAATTACCGAAGGATAAAGGGGACAAGGAAAGATAGAGAGGTAGAAGGAGAGAGAGAGAGAGAGAGAGAGAGAGAGAGAGAGAGAGATAGATAGAAAAAAAGAGATACGAGTCGAGCTCGCCTCGACTCTCGGGAAAAACAGTCGGGAGAGACGCGCGACAATTTTCACCGAATCGCCCGCACATGTGGGCGGTTTCTTCTTCTTCTTCTTCTTCTTCTTCTTCTTTTCCACAGCACTTTTTTCCACAAATCGTTTTCACGAACTCTGCCCCTTATCCCTGTCTTTTTTGCTCTGCGGTGATCCAGTTGCCACGATGACGGAAGCGGCGCCCGCACGCGCGTATTTTCTCTGCAAAATTTTCACGCGCCATTTTTCCATTTCTTTGTTTATATATATATATATAAATATATATATATATATATATATATAAATATATATATATATATATATATATATAAATATATATATATATATATATATATATATATATTTCCGGATACTGTAAACATGCTTCTGTACGTGCGTTATTTTCATAAACAAAACGGTGCTGTCACCGCTTTATTTTTCTCCCGTTATACTCGTAATTATCTTTGAAAAGGAAAAAATAAATTTCGTTCTTTCGGAGTTCGAGCGCAGGTGTGACCGAGTTATTTATGAGAAAAATTTAATTTCCTGCGTTGTTTTATATTCGAATATGCGTAATATAATTTAACGATAAAATTGTCATTACAAAAGTATCAGAGTTTTTTTATTCAGGGGATTTTGAAAATCTTTGGTGGAAATTTGTCGTCTTTTGCGCCTTTCAGATTTTTCCGGGAGAATTCAAAGTGCTGCAAGATTGTATTATTTGATAAGTTAAATTGTCTTTGCCGTCCGGCGAAGGAACGACTCTTTCATGCAAACGATTTAATTGACCGATCGCGTCTGTGTCCCCCGAGATTCTTGCGATTCGACTCGCCCGCGAAAGAAGAGGCGGACGCTTCCGAAACGGAATAAAAAAAGGGGTTACGAGCTCGCGATCGGCGAGATCTTGGCTCCTTATCTTAATTATTTCGGAAAGTTAATTAGTTTTTTCCTCTCGGGCTCCCGGAGCTCAGCCTTTGAGCCCAGCGCGTTTACTCCCGTTCCGGAATCTATACTTCATCTTGCCGTCTCTCTTCCCGCGCGCCTCCTCGCCTCGATCGCGATACCGAGCGGAGAAGACCTCTCCTCCTGCTCACGATCCGTGCGCGCGCTTATTTTTCCCTGTATTTCTTAATTACTTCCTCGATCGGGAGAGGGACGACGCCTTAATTAATAAAGTATTCATACGAAATTATCAAGCCCCGTTTTCGTCGGCTATTGAAACGTTTTCCCTTTCATCGTCGGGCGCGCGTCGCATGCGCCGCGGGCGCATCCAGCAAATAAGGCAACGCGGCACGCGCATGCCGCGCGCTCGTTGCAGCCCTCACAATTAACCAACGACAATCTCCCATCGTTTTAATAGCAATACGCTTCTTTAAAGTTCAATCCGAGGCGCGGGCGGCGCTTTAATATCCCGCGCTCAGTCGGTCGGGCGTCGGGCGTCGGGCGTCGGGCGTCGCGGGGCTCAATAAAAAGCAGCCTCGCAAAAACACACAAGAGCGAGAGACGGAGCAAAGGCCGACGAGGCGACTGTTTTAAAGTAATGAAAAATTAATAGGTATGGATATGCGCGCGGGCATAATGAGAGTGGCGAAGGCGAGGTTTGTCGTTTTCTCGTCGCACGGCGGAGGCGTCATCGCGACAAGGACGCTCGATCGTTTTCGAGCGACGAGGGCCTTTTCGCGAGCGCGTCCGGGTGCGCGACAAAGGGCGTTTTTAGAATATTGATATCGAAGTCACCGAGAACGTGTGCGCGCCGGCCGGCTATTTTTTTTTCTTTCAGCTCTTTTATCATTACTCTCGGCTTTTCGATGAGATGTGTTCGTGCGCGCGACGCTCGTCGCTGCATCTCGAACGCCATGGCGGCTTTTACGCCTCTTTTTATATATTATACTCGAGTAATAACGCTCTCTAATTAATCCAAACAACCTCTTAAATAATATATATATATTTATACATTCAATTTTTATCTACATAATAATAGTCGCAATCATTCGATGGTTTTTCGTTCTAAAAAGAATATTTCGCCTATCTTTTTTTCAATTATTCGGCAACTTGTAGAATTTATTATAATGAAGAAAAAAAAGTTAATTATTGCATATTACACCCAAAACAAAAAACAATTTGAATAATTTGTAGTTTCGAACGATTAGTTTCACGGGCATTTAAGAAAAATCTCAGCAAACTGAATTTGCCTTTGTATAATTAGGAAAGCAAGTGGAGTATCGAATCCGCGCGTTTACACTGAAGAGGAATGCTCGAGACTCTTGATGCGAATTGAAGAGAGGCAGATTGAAAGAGCTAAAAATTAAGGGCAATGACAAATTCACTTCGTGCGAATAATTGAAATAAATAAAGGAATAATAAAGGCATGCCAAGTAAGAAAGAATGAGAGATAAAAAGACAAGGTACAAACCCTTGACATCTGTAATTAAATGAAAACAAAAAGTAAGTAATGCCGCACCCTTCGGAACTTTTTTTTTTCTTTAAGACAAGAAAGAAAAGAATGAAGAAACTAACCGAAAGGGAAAGAGAGAAAGAGAGAGAGAGAGAGAGAGAGAGAGCAAACGACTTTGGGAACTGCGCAGTTTAGATGACAGAATAACAAAAGAAAATGAAATGAAACGTTAAAAATTTGTTTAGTTCATTTATCATTTTTCCGTACCAATTTTTAATACATCTATACACTTTACTTCATTTGCATGTTAAATATTTTTTTTTTTTTTTTTTTTTTTTATTGGAGTGAAAAGTATTTTTCAAGTTTAAAAATGAAATGTTCATATTCTAATAAAATAACTCATCAATTCACTCGTAAAACCATAAATTAAATTGAAAAAACTCGTTTTGAATGATTTTTATTTTTATAAAAATAATGAAAAAGTCGTATATTCTGAATGCCAGATGAAGATAATCGCGTGTGATCTGCAAAATAACACGCAATACCGTAGAATTTAATATTTTTTATCGTCTGACTGTGACGTATCGTTTCGTAAGAGTACGACGGAGCCTCTTGTTTCTCTAAAGCCCCCTACCACATCCTTTGGCCATTACAAATGCATCCCTCGCCTCCTTCGAAAAACACTAGCAGAGACATCACAAAGCGATCTTCCATCGCCGTGGCAAGCAATATGCCATCAAATTTCCGTAACCATCAATATTCTTTCGTCCCTTTTTAGGGAAAAGCATCAGCAGAACCGATTGCTGTCGACCGACGACGTCTTTTTCCCCTTGAAGGCGCATGATCTAAATTCCCTCTTCTTTCCTCTTCTCCCCTCTTCTCTCTTTCTCTCTTTCTCTCTCTCTTTCTCTCTCTATTTCTCTCTTCTCTCTCTCTCTGTCTTTCTTTCTCGTTTTCTCGTTGCTCTTGCTTTTTACTCACCGACATGTTTTACATTGCAAAATCAATGCCGTAATCCATCGGCTTTTCCGCACAGCTCTCGACTCTTCTCGGCTCTTATTCCCGCGTTTTTTCTTTTTTATATCCTCGCTCATTCTCGCTCGCATCCCTCGTCTCTGTCTTCTTTCCTTCTCGCTTCCGGTAAATCACGCAATTATCGAAAACGCATTTTCGATATACGCTCAACGCTTCAGCGAAGGCAAAGATGAAATATTTGCTGGGAAAATATATCAAACGACGAGTTTTCACTTTGCTAAATGTATCGCTTCAAAACAATTTTCCTCAATGTCTTTGTCTCTATTTTTCCTTTAATGTTTTTCAACGCATTATATTTCTTGCATATTTTTTGATAATTTTTACCATTGAGTATTATAAATGCATGTAGCCGAATAACTGCAAAAATTTGTTTATACAGAGAATAAATAAAAAAAGCAATTGTAAAAAGTCCGTTACAAAAGAAGATGTAAAGCTTCTCTTAAAGCCAAGAACAAAGAATGCTCTTTTTAATTTTAATCCGGAGAACGAATTACTTTGGGGTATCGTCGGAAAAAGATCAAGTCTTTTTTAAATACCGCAGCGTCTGTTTCTATCCTCTCCTTCGCTCGTTGTCTCCGACAGTAGCTCGATAAAAAGTCACTTCGCGGATTGGATAATAAAGCTTCAATCAACGGCTTAATTATTCGATTACCGGCAGGCGCGTAAGAAAAAAAAAAAGAAAGGTAAGAGAAAAAGCGAATCAACCGGGAGATCAGTTAAGTGAACCGAATCGACGGCAAAGGAAAAGCAAAAAGAAAGGGAAAAGGAACAACGAAAGACGAATAGGGCGCTTAAAAGAAAAGAGCAAGTGACGGAGGGAAAAGAGCATAAACGGAAAATAAGTGGAGCGTGCAAAGAAGAGAGTGAGAGAGAGAGAGAGAGAGAGAGAGAGAAATGCGTCGGCAGTATCGTATTCCGTGAGCCGCGAGGCTTAAGGAATCGAACGTAATTAGAAATAAATAGTAAGGGATCCTTTTGCTTCGAAGAGCTTCGCCGAGAGCGTCTTATTGTTTTAATTAAAAAGGGAGGGGGAAAGTGGACGTCGAGGGGAATGGAGGGAAATGCCGCCGCGAAAGCTGTCCAGGAAGTCTTCTTTCTCTGATAGGATTGAGAGGCACTTGGAGCGTAAACTGGAAACAACAACGGAAACGGACCGTCGAGTCACGCCTCGATTGAGATAAAGACGTCGGTTCTTGCTTATTAGTTCGAAGCTTATTTTACTTCCGCTCATTTTGCTAAATCCTTTCTTATTTTCCCAATAAATGCGATCCTCATTAATTCCTCGCGAAGGAAAGCTCAGCTTTGTTTACTTTTATAAGGGCGATTGACGGTGCCGCTGGAAAAAAGTTCACAACTTTGTAAAATTTTATCGCGGGAGAAGGCCGCTCAAATATATATACAAATACAATATCCATCAATTATCAAATTAATGTATGCTTTATCGCGGTCAGGGGAAGGGGAGGAGTATCAACGGTGCTCTGACTATTTTTATGGCGGCATTTTTCGAGGATTCGCACGTCGCTGGGGTTTTTAATGCGACATTTAATTTTTGAAGCCAGGACGAGAAGTATCGGCGGTGGTGCCTCCGTCGTTATATTAAAATACATATTATTCATGACTTTGGCGATGACGGCCCGGCCAGCTTTAAAGCCTCGACGCGGCCTCGGCGGGCTCGCGCTTAAAGGAGATGAAAGATCGGTAAACCTGCACGATCCCTCTTTTCCTTTGCTTCGTGTCTCGTTTGCCAAATCTCGGTTCTTTTTGTCTGTCGGTTCATCTTCGTGCGTCTCGGTCATGCCACTCGGAGCACTTGGCTCTCTACTTTGATGCGCGCGGTAAAATATGTATACCTTCGAGATGCGGGCACATTTTATGAAACGTTGGCCGAATCGTCGCGTAACGCACGGCGGCGATGCAGCAAGATGGCGTCGTCGGGAAACTTTATTAGATATTTTCTTCAATAGGATAGAAATGCAAATAACGGTTGTCGAGTAACTCCCTTTCATCGAGGAAGGAACGCCGGAAGGAGGGAAAATGAGCGAGGAGGAAAGAAAGCTCGAGAGGGATAAAGAGAGAAAGAGAGAGAGAGAGAGAGAGAGAGAGAGAGTGGGAGAGAGAGAAAGAGAGAGAGAGAGAGAGAGAGAAAGAGAAGCGCAAAATACCGAGAACGAAAAAGGACGAGGCGACAGACGGAGCCGGGGGAAAATTGAGAGAAAGTCGACACGGCAAAGACGGAAGATTGTCTGAGTACCAATATTGAGCCGTGGTAAAAGTTCGCTTCTGCTCTACCTCCGTTCCCTCCTCTTTTAAACTCTCCTCCGCTCTCCTGCCCCTTTTCCCTTTGTCTTTCATCGCTGCGAATCTAGCAGAATATTGTGGAATTTAACCCCGCGTACCGCGTGTCTCGTTGCAATTGTGCTCGTAATGGAGAGAATCTAGAATGTCGCGAATTAAAGTCACCGAGCGATCATTGTGCGCTCTTTCGGCGTTTAATCGATTGTCTTTCGTCGTTTGAAAATACTTACTCTTTAAAACAAGCCGTTTTGTCGAGATCAATGCCAAATTCATTGACGAAACCTCGATTTATGATATTTACATATACGGAAACTTGATTTTGCAACGATGCGTGACTGGCTAAATCTTGATGTGATTATGTCGGTCGCGTCGGTATTCATTTCGTTCAAATGCATCATTTCGAACGACAAAATTTTTGTTCACGGTCCTTCAACCGTTGCGAGTTTTAGCGTTTTCTTGCTGAATGGATTTTATGGAAACGAATATTTCATTTTTTACGAGTGTTGCTGGAACACGCATGTGCGGAAAGAAGCATCGAAAATTTTTTTAATTTTTCAGCTCGATGGCGACGAGTAAAAACCTGAGAGGAAAACGTTAAGCTCGATGTAAAATTTACATTTTTTGCCCAAGTTAACAAGAATGAGTGCACGGAGAACAGAAACGAACCAACTTTGAATTTCACTGGATTTTTTGATTTATTTGATTTACCGTATGGATACTGCGATCGAGTAACTTTTCTCGTTTTGCTTGTCTTTATTCTTTCCTTTCGATAATTTTAAAATCAGTGGCAATAATACTTCGGAGCAACGGTGGATCGTAAAGTGGGACATGTGTAGCGCGCATGAAAATCACGCTTGATTTTCAATCAACTAACCCGAGGCGATAGTTCCTGGAATCGATGAGAACGATGAAATTTGATGCGAAGGTCGCGTGCGTTTTCAATAGATTATTGGCGCGTGGCGTAATTGAGACTGCGTCTAAGAATAACCGGGAGTCTCGGTGGGGTTAAGTGGTCGAAGCGGGCAATGATAAACGGCGAGTGACTCTTTGGACGCATTTAGAATCGTTCATAAAGCATTTCTCCATTCATATCGGCGACGCTGACATCATACTCGCGAGCAATTTTATTCGTCGAGTTGGTCGAGGAACTTTATACGTTTCTCGTGCTTTTCGTGCTACTCTTGCGGTACGCAGTTTGCGCAACGTCGCGTGCATGCATAGATTTTTGAGGACAGTGCGACGAGGACGGACGAGCCGGGAACAAAGGGCAAAAGAAGGACGGGCAAACAAGGAGCGAGATGCCGATTGCCGGAGCGAGCCGAGCTCTTACATAAAATATTGATTATGGTTTTATTGTAAATAGGGTCGGGTAAGCGAGAGGAAGCGGTGCAGGAGTCGCGCAGCTTTAGCTTTGTAGGAAGTTGGAAAACTCGGGGAGTGGATTAATATCGCGGAGCTCTCGTTACTCGTTGTTGATTTTGTCTGTCTCCGAAGCGCGAGTGGCGCAGCTACTGCCACCGCTGCCCGTCCGCGGCTCCCTCGCGGCTCACCTTCAGCCCTCCCGTCTCCACCTTCGCGAGAAGCTCAAATGTCTCTAATGAACCAGCTTGTGTGCTTATATCTGCGGCCGCGCAGCCGTTCTCTCTCTCTCTCTCTCTCTCTCTCTCTAACTCTCTCTTTCTCTTTTTCACTTGCTTTACCACCACTGCGAGAGACTCGGCAGCGCGTGTAAATAAAGCTCGATGTAAATAAAAAAATCCTTTTTCCATATGCATAAATCCTTAGAACTTGCTACCTCAACTTTTTCCTTCATTAATATCGTGAATGATACGTTGATGTACGGAAAATATTTTTAATGAAAGCTACAACTTGATAAATTTGTGGCGTTATTTGTAGTTCTCGAAGTTTCTTTTTCTCGAGCGCGCGGATGTATATTAAACGAGAAAATACATTTACAAGCAAGCAAGAACCCTTTATCCCCGCTCTACGGCTTTAAAGTGCTCGATATGTGGTCTGAGTGAATACGTTGAAAATTTACCGAATGAAACGTTTTCACTCGCTCAATTTAAGCCAGCGAGCATGGCTTTAATATAGAAAAAAGAAAAAAAAAAAAAAAAAAAAAATATATATATATATATATATATATATAATTAGCATGTAAAAAAGTGAAAAATTTTGCATAAAATTTATCCAAGGTTGTCGCGGAGCCTATCGCGCAACTTTTGTCGCAACTTAGTGGCGACTCAGATATAAAATTAAAATCCATAAAAAGCATAGAAGAGCGAGATTAGCTAGTTTATGGCTCTTGCTCGGTGATTGCGACGCATAATCAAGGGAGGGAAAAATAAAATAACTAAACGTAGGCGAGAGTTGGGGAAATTGAGCAAGTATTTTCAAGTCGGAGGCCGAGCGTTGAGAGTCGCGGAGAGTCGGGAGGAACTCGGAAATTGGCGTGGAATCGGGGAAAGGACGGAAGGGCAGCGGCATGCTAATTTATGGTACCCAGGCGCTCCATTACGAATATTTATCCGCGGCGAGTTTAATCTAAACTTGGAGAGTCTACCGAGGAGGACTCGTCGTCTCCTCCTTTTCTTCCCCCCCCCCCTCCCGCACCTTTCTTACCGCGCGACCTCCACGCGCGTTCGCGTCTTAACGACGTATTGTCTCTACGACTTATCAAAACAATTCATTCTTCTCTCCGACAAGTCTGCTTTTCTCGCTCCTCAAAAATTACCCGTTTTCTTTCGTGGCTCACAAAATAAATGTATTTTTTATCATCTATATATATCTATAATCTAATTACTTTCGCTTATGGATAAATTTTTTTTATCTTATTGCATAAACTATTATTTCTCATAACTAATCAATCATTTCCATATCCTCGGTTATTTTTAAATATTATTTTATTTTATTTTATTAAGTATTACAATAAGCTATTGTCGTAAGATTTTTTATGTATTGATTTTGCATCTTTCATTTTCTTAATTATAGCTTTCAATTATTGCGTAGCCGTAGAAAATTTCGCATGAATCATCGAATACGTCAAAAATCGCGTGCAGCGGTAACCAGCTTTAAGTATATCGAACGATTGCTGGTCGTAATATTCTTATGGCGGGATAATCTTTGGGGAAAAAGAGAGAAGAAAAAGTCTGATGTAGCTCTGCTTGTTACTGGGCGGTTTAACAGCCTTTATTTCTCGCCACCCCATTTTCTCGAATCTCCTTTGCATATTAACAATATCGCTGCTGAGAATCGCGGAGACAATATAACCTTTTTCGAGGATAAAAATTATTAAGCCAATCCGTCCCCGCTCCCTTCCTTTTTAAACGTCAATCGCTGTCTTCATTCGGAGCAAGAAGGAAGGCGACGTAAGTCACCAGCGCTTTGTCGGAATCCTCGTTTTTCTCGGCAGCGCCAAACCATTTGCATCTTACTTCTCTAGAAAAGGTTATTGTGCGCGACTGACTCGCCCTGATTCTCCCCTTTCTCCTCTTCCCCCCCCCCTCCATTCCTGCCGACTTGCGTAGACGATCTGGGCTCGCTCTTTTTTACGATACTACCAATTACACGCTCGTTTGAATTCACTGTCCTACGAATATTGTATCGACTGTATAAATTTTTATGATTCTCGTGATTTTTCTCCAGTTCTTCCGCAATGCCATGTTCCGAATAAAGGCGCGTTTAGCTGTTGTCAACAAAATTCATGTGCTCGTTTGGAATATTAAAGAATAAAAAAAATCGTGAAATTTATTGATCAATTATTTATTAATTAGTTCGACTAATAAAAATTTTCTGCCCGAGAACTTAACAGAAAGTTAGATAGGAAGATGATGAGAGTTGGCAAATTTGTAGGTTGGCAGGAAGAGAACTACCGAATCGGCACCGCGAATAAATCGAAATCAAAGATAAAGCGCGCATTCGTAAATTGAGTCAGTCTCGCGTTGTATAATTGGCCGCTCGATAATAGGAAATTCCTGCGTCATCAGCTCGACTTGCGTACGGGGCTAGGAGCCGTACACACGTTCCTTTTCAGGATGTCTAAGGAGAGAGAGAGAGAGAGAGAGAGAGAGAGAATGAGAGGAAGACAGCAAAAGGGGGTTAGAGGGGGCTAGGGAAATAAACCGCTATTAATCCACATCGGAATTGAGTGTTACTAGGGGTTGTAACCTGGGATTTGCGGCGGCTCGGGTTAAAATCTCTCCCGGCACTATCTCAGGAATATCTCGGAAAATTGGCGTGATCCGGTCGGTCAGAAGCTAGAGAGAGAGAGAGAGAGAGAGAGAGAGAGAGAGAGAGAGAGAGAGAGAGAGAGAGAGAGAGAGTGCGAGAGAGAGAGAGAGATGTTTGGTCGAACCCGAGAGAAAAGGACTGCTTCAGTTCCAGCTCTTTGGCTGCCGAAGATTACTCCCGTGGACTCGGGCGCGGATTTAGTTTGTTTTATTGGCCGGTCGAGTCGATCCCAGTTTGAAAGAGATACGTAATTGGCGCCGTGAAAATCGCTTCCACTAGCAAAGGAATTTGCGCAGCTTCGAGAATAAACACATTCCGACTCTTTATCGGATGCGGCATCGGACATGCGACCGAAAAATCAGATCTCGCTTTATTTATGCATTGACTCTTTTAGATAGTTCCAATTCCCATTATTCTTTATTTAATTATGATTGCAAGCTATCTTTAACTAAATCTTTTCTTGCTTTATCACGCAGTTATCGCTTTTGAAATAAACAAATTCAATTCGTCCAACAAGTTTCTCGCAATTATCTTTGGCCAAATCAATCGTTGTCTCGGTCATTTTGGTAGACAATTATCAAAGATAAACAAAATTAAAAAAAATAAAATTTAATTTTCAAAATTTTGTACACCTTGCTCGAGTTTATCAAAAGTAAGATTCAGCGACTCATATCCGTACCCGTATACTATATATTGCAAGGAAATTATAAAAATTATAAAAAATAAAAAAAAAAAAAAAAACAACAATGGTGCTAGTAAAAACAAATATCAAAAGGTTTACAAATGAGACATGTTTAATTGAATCGTTCTTCCTTAAAAGACGAGTCTAGAATAAAGAATGCCAGATAAATAAATAAATAAATAAATAAATAAATTTCAGTTACGCAAAAGAGTAAGAAATTTGACGAGTCTGTGCCTGCGAGGATCCTCGCAATAGGTAGGTCTTGTAGCGTCAGTAGCGTGAACAAGTGAAAAAAGGCTTCTCTCCTCCCGATACTCCAGGGAACTCGTGCAGCGCCTATAAGATTCAAGTGGATTAATTGGTCGAACACTCGCGAGGGTTCCTTTCTTCCCTCGTCCTTCCTTAATCTTTTTCCGGGCACATCGCGCTTTCCCTACTGAATTGCTTCCCGATGTTCGCGACGCAAAGCCTCGCTAACGTCTTACTTTTCGAGTCACGTGAAAAAATAATTTTCAATCGACGCCAGCGACTCGAGCAGCTCTCGCTTTTCTCCATTTTGTTTAATTAAAAATACGTATCGCATCCGAGCACTGCTGCATTATAAAGAATACGTTAAATACTTCCACTCCCGACGAGTTCTCGGCCGTTATTCGACCGTGTTTCTTTTCTCCCATCCACTTTTTACTTATATTTTTGTATTCTCCTTCGCCTCGCTCATTTCTCGCGATTCTAACAAAACTTCTTTCATTTCTTGCGGATTGAACGCTACAGATATTCCATTTTATTCTTACGCAACTTGACTGCTGGTTCGTCGAGATGGCGACACGAACTCACGCTCGGAATTTTTTCTTTCCTTTCATTTTTTTCGTCTCTCTCTCTCTCTCTCTCTCTCTCTGGTTCTCCCTGTCCCAACCTATAGAATCCCACCTCCGCGATATTTCTTAATTAAATATAGCCTCAAGTTAAAAATGAAATTAAACAGAAGCCGAGCTGCTTTTTCCCTTTCTAGCGTCGACAATGGCTGACTGGTTGGTTTCTCGCTCTGAGTTGGTTTCTCACTCTGTCCTATAACGAGCCCCGCGTTGGCGTGCATATTTCACGTCGTAATAATTAAACCGTCGGCTCGCGAGCGACTATGAGTTTCGTTCTATATTTTCGCGTCGGAGAGTAGCAACTTCCGCGCACCGCTGAAAGACGCCGCGTGCTGCGCGATCATCGCTCCTTCCAGCCAAAGAGAAGCGAATTTATTAATAAGCCTCTTTTATCCATTTTTTCTCTCTTATTCTTATATCTTGCCTTTGTGATGTATATTTTATTTATCAAGATTTTTCCTTACCGATGGCTCAACATTTTCATCAATATTTCACATTATTTATTTATATCCTTTTCCAAAAATAAAATTTTTTATTAATTTTATCACGTTATAATTAAATTTAATATAGCACGGTAGAAGTAGCTCGAGTACAAGTTTACGGTGTAGCACACTGAGCTATTAAATGTGAATTTTAAAGTAATTATTAAATAGACTTTTTGTCCTTCAGTACCGCGTAAATGTTTCATAATTTTATTCTCGCTGTTATAGTAAAGATAATGTATCGGTAGATCGAAAAATTGATGTTGATAAATAAAGCCAACTTGTGAGCAGCTCCGAGACGAATTCACCTTCGGTGCTCGATTTATTATCAATTGCGTTGTCAATTACAGGCTGCAGTCGTCCCGGGACGAAAGCAGGTCTGCCACCCGCTCGTGGCGCGCGCGCTTCCGTGGCAAGCCCGATATCGCGCCGAGAGTTATTTAATTATCGCGATCTATCATCGGACGTCAGCCGCCGGTCTATAATGCACGATCGATCCGTAAAGTCTGCACCAGCCGTTGCTTTCCCCGCTCCCGGACGAATCAGCTATAAGCTTATCGAGCCAAAGTCGCTTTCCTTCGATTATATACAAACATGTAATTCGTCGTACATAATTATTTAAAATTGTTTATAAATTTTGTTACGTTGCACAACGTTTCCAAAGCGTCGTGCAAAGGGAAATTAATTTTTTATTTAACACCACTTTTTCGAAATATATATTATTACTATCGCTGCTCTGTAAAATTTCCGTAATGAAAAAAAGCTTGGAGGGTACGCGGGGAAAAAGCTCATCGACCGCGAAGCGACGCCGGCGGTGAAAATTGGTCTTTGATCCGCCGCGATTAATTTCGCGACGCGAATGGAAGAAAGGTTCACACTAACAGCACCACTTTAGACTCATCCGCATTTTCTAGAGCTTACAATTTCAGAAGATAAAAGCGCGGAGCGTATCGGTTGCACTTCTCGAGACGGGATAAGGTGGTGGCCGATATCGCGCCAACAGAATGTGTCTCGGAAGTGGCGAGGAAAATCGCGCGCCGAGCGATTCGAACATATACAGCGGGCGAAAGAGGCGAAGCAAGAAATTGATATAGCATATGAAAATGAATTGCTCCCTTTTCCTTCTTTGGCCTTGTTCTCGTATCTCTCGGCTCCGCTTGGCTCTGTTTCCCCCTTTTTACCAAAGAGTATTCCACGGCAATCTGCCCGCGCCTCGCTTTTTATGCTTTTTATGCTCATTTTCAATTTTATCCCCACTTCGAGCCCGTGTCGCTCGAAAGCCGAGTCGCGTCCCTACGTTTTCCCATAAAATCTGTATTACCATACTTTCGTCCTTCCGTCTCCGGGTTTCTTTTTGCCTTCTCTCTTTGCCTGTTTTTATTTCGAGGACTATTTTTGCTTTTATCGATTGCTTCTAGTTGTTCGAATTAAAAATAATTCCGGGCCTGTCGTTGAACGAAAAATATTTTCACGAGAGTTGTTCGATAGATGGATATAGATACGGCCAGGAGATGGAAATTAAAAGGTTCTTTGTTTTCGTTTTATTTTCCATATTTTTACCGTGCTCGTAAATAAAATCTTGAGGTAAGAATAAGAAGAAGAAGAAGAAGATGAAGAAGAAGAAGAAGAAGAAGAAGAATAACGAGAACAAAAGAGCGTTCAATTGATATTTTAATGGTCCGTGTGAAAAAGTCTCCTCGCAATCACTTTTCCCGGCGGAATCGCGTTGTCGAAGACAAAGGAATTAATGGATGCCGCAGACTAGTAAGCTCTTGCTCTCGACTGACTTCCATCGGTTTTCACCCTCTTGGCATCTTTTGCCCGCTTACTTTCGCTCGGTCTTGCCGAGCGTCGATACCGGCAGCCCGCAGATTGCGCGAGACGTCAAATGCCATTGGTTATAATTTATTTAAATTAGCCTCGGTATTATTCATTAAAAAGTTACGGCCACGACTTTCCCGTCCCCTCCTTCCGTTCGTTTATTTCTTTTTTTAAGGAAGCCTGTTTAACGCTTCAACACTTTGCCGAGATTCGAGCTTTCCGATAACTTTTACTCTTTGCCATTTAAAGAGTTTGGTGTCGCGGAATGAAATTTTCGCACGAAACTCTTAACTATTAATCGATATTTTTGCTCTCCTCGTTGTTACTGAAACTGATTTTTCATAGCTTTTAGAACGACCAATTATTAGTCGATGGGACGGTTTGTTTTATTAATAAGGCGCTAAAAATGCCTCAAGCCTATTTTAAAAAAAAGAGAAAAAATTAAAAAAAAAAAAAGAAAACCGAAAAAAAATGAAAGCAAAGATTCCCAGGAATCAGTTTAGACGAAAGGGGACGAGTGGAGTAGTTAGCATCGGTATGGGGAGGCGGTGAGAAAATGCCGGCAAGTGTAGACTCGCGTTTGCGCTTGCATTACATAACGAGAACAAACGTTTCTGGCATAGCGGGTACCTACGGATCTGGAAAAAATATGGGAAAGCAGCGGTGGCAGCCCATCCTTGGGGGTGTCGCGCGGCTCGCGCCACGTACGTTGCTTCCGCATCTACGCGCTCACGCGCGATCCATACGTAGGAAAATATACTACACCTACTTGCCCCTCTACCCCCGACCCCTTCTTCAGTACTTACGGGAAGCTCGCGAGCATAAGCACGAGCTTGCAAGGGTTGAATTTTAATTATTTTCTCTTTGGAAGGGTATAATATTTCAATGCTCGGCCATTCGAGCGCACGCCGACTATTCTCTCTCTCTCTCACTTCGCCCCCGCGTTTTCTCGGCGCCATCTCTCTGTCGAGTAATGTTATTATAATTGTACTCGCGTTCCGCAGCCTTCCACGCACGTAAAGCCGCGAGGGGCAAGCTCTTGGTGCTCGGTCATTTTCTTGCGCGCTCTCTCGTTCTCCTGTCCGCCGCGTCCATCCCTCGCGCTCGTTCCACCCAAGCGTCTCTGGAGCCCGGCCGCGTAGCTCCCTTCCTCGGTCCAGCCGCGTTCCTAGCTTTTTTCTTCGTTTTCCAGTACCGCAGCCGCCACCCTCGCGAGTTTTTCAGCTCTTGCGTCCCTCGTGTAACAACGCTCGTTTGACGCTCCACGGCCCGATGGGCATTGTACCTACAATTAAAACGTCTAGCTCGCTCAAAGACGCAGTTTTTCGTTCCGCGATCGAGAGCAAAGTACGATGGCCGCGATCCTGGAGCCCGAGCGCCTTCCGTTCCAATTAGTTCTAATTCGTTCCAATTCGACTAAGCGTGCCGTCGTGGAAAATAAATTTCCGTCGCAGGTGGATTAGCGCCGATCTGGAAAGTTGCAAAAATCCGAGCGTCGCGATACTGCATTATTCAAGTAAAGTACAAAGAGCTTCCTTTATTGAATTCTCTTTCTTCCTTAAAAATATCACTTTTACGTTCCCGTCCCTCGGCGGAAAAAGCTCGGGGCAGCGCGAGAGTGCGGCACGGCGTGGCACGGTGCGGCACGGCGCGGCATTAGATTTGCTTTCTAGGACACTTTAATCAGAATATACCTATGTAAATTTTTGAATACACATCCTCGTTCTGCGAGCGCGCAATGTTTGCACAGGTCAGGCGAAGGTATTTTCCAGACGAGGACCGCGAGAGAGCTTCGCTCTTTTCCCTCTCTCTCCCGCGTTCGGCCGCTCGGCATTCTCCCGCGGCTCCCGAGCATTAAAGAATTTGCAATTCTGAATCTCAGGCGAACGGGCGAACGGACGATCGTCTCTCACCGACCTCGTACGCGCGTTAACTTTCTCCAAGGTTTCTACAAATTTTTATTTTTTATTCATGTTTGAGCTTTGCTCTTACTTTTCGTATTGCTTGAGCGATTTAAAGCGCGCGTCGAAAATCCGAATAAGCGCTCGACCAATAAATGTTCATCGATTGCGAATAAATTTGCTTCTGCCGCTATTTCTTGCCGGAATTGCTGTCGCAATTAAAACACAGTTATTCAGATTTAAATTCATCTAAAAGTCCGTTGCTCGCACTTACTCTGCAGCTTAATGCGAAATAAGTTATAAGACGGGAAGCTTTTCTCGCGAATGAAGCTGCTCGAATGTTTGTTAAAAAATCCGAATGGCTAATCGGGCTTTGGGCTTATCGGGCCCCTTACTTACTTACTTACTTACTTACTTCGGATTGAAGGTTGGCCAATTATTTAGCGGCTTTTGGCCGGTATATTTATATAGATTGACCGTGATATAGGCGAAAGAATAACGAAACCAAATCTGAACTGAATTTTTGTGGGTGTAACTGGAAAATAGTTTCGGAATCGTGAACTTCGGCCACATCCAAGCGGGACTTGTCCGGCCGATAGGGCCGCGTCGAGGAAAAGGGCGAACGCGGCCGCATTAGTAGCAAGCGACCGTGGTGAAGGAGTCTCGGACGTGCAAACGGCGAGCGAAGATAAAAAAGTGCGGATGCAGAAAGAAGAAAAGAGAGGAAGAAGTAGGCTCGGTAATCAACAAAACGTGGCGCGCCGTATATTTGACAGCGAAGGAGTGGTTGCAGGGGGGAATCAGTGCTCCTCGTAACAGGTCGTTCATTATGATTTAATACTAACACGGCGGTAATGTCGTCAGAGAGACTCCTGCGTATAAATAATTCTCGTGGCCAAGCTCCGGACGCCCACCCAGAGGACCGCTGCCCATGAAGGAGGCAGCGCCGAGTTGGAAGAAGAGAAACGGGAGAGAGAGAGAGAGAGAGAGAATGAACTCGGTGGGGGTAGCGCATCGCCGGCACTCATTCGCTGCTTGGTTCAGCTTTTAATGTCGCGTCTCTCGGGGACCGACGAGGATTACCAAGGCTAAAAAGGAAGTTTTTAATAATTTTTCATTTTCTCTATATTTATTATCGCGCTCGCGCTTCCTAACCATTGGCGCTCGCGAGCAGTGCTGACAATGGTGTGGGCGAGCGGGGCTGAATAGGCCACCGGTTTTGTCGATTTTGCGAACGTCGCGTGTCATTATGAAATTTTTAATTTGTTATTTTTCTTTCTATTCGCTTTTTCTACTTCCCTTGCTTCTCTTTTTCTTCGCATCCCCTCGCGTTTTTCACCCGCGCTTATTTTGGTCAGCGCAACCGAAAGCTTATTAGTTATGTTTAATTCCCCATAAAAATTTTTGTTACTTAATGCACCCAAAAGAATATTATATCGATAAATTAAAAAAAAGAAGTTTTTAAGTTCAACCTATAATATCTCAAATTTAATATAAGTTAAAAATAATATTTTTGTGTTATACGTCCGTTTAAATTTAAGTAAATAAAAATATAATTCTAAAATAGAGAAAAAATTTTTGTTTTATTGGACCTGAATGCGTTTATAAATCAAAAAAACCGTAGATATTTCTGTAGAGAAGTGTCTCTTTCGCTCGGCATCCCGTAGGAACGATTAACGTACGAAGTAGCAGACAAAAAGAAAAAGCGAGGTATTACGAAAAACTACAGCAGCTCGATATAATACAGCGGCAACGGTGTAGCTTGGAGCTCGATGTTCAGAAAGGACTAGCAGAGGAGGAATAGAAAGGTGAGGGGAGACCGAACGAAGGGGAAATTTGTCTGTACTAATTTGTCGCAGAGATCGTGGAATTGAAGCAGGCGCACAGTTGACTGTACTATAGTATTGGCTCGCAACATTCCAAGCATACGGCTTTCTGTTAAGAAAAGAGAAGAGTCGGAGACGAAGAAGAGAGCAACGAGGAGACCTTTTGGCCCGCTTACGTTCCCGGTACGCTTTCTCTCTCTCTCTCTCTCTCTCTCTCTCTCTCTCTCTCTCTTCCTTTCTCTCTCCTTACTCGTTTCCTCGCTCGTCTTCTCGTTCTAGCAGCTTTACAATGCTCGGGCGTCCTATCTTGTTTCCTGCGAGAGGACGCGATGCCACGAATAGCCAACAAGGACAATCTTCGAAGGGAAAGAAAGTTGTCGTTCGGCTGGGGCTCGTAGATGGAAAGAGAAGGGAGAAAAAAAATTCTTGTTTGTCCTCCCTCGAACGATTTGTCTCTTGCCCGAATGAACGTTTTTCTAAAGCTTTTCAATTCCAGACAATTGGCACTTCCTTTCAATAATTAACGATCTTATTTTTCGCAAAAAAAGCACACACACGCGCGCTCACACACACGATTGCCATTACGCCAAAAAATTATTGCAGCTCCTTTTTGATAAAGTGATTTTATACCCAAATTCCGATTAAACTCAAAAAAAACTCTTTTAATGTAACTCTTTCTAGAAGTCTCGGTATTAATTGTAAAACGATAAATGGGATTGAATAATAAAGATTAAAAGTGCCGAAGAGACTCGTAGCTTCCGAAACTTTCGAATAACGTTAATGTTGATAATAATTTATCAGTTGTTTAATTTGTCGTTGGCATGGCAACTGCCTTCAATAGCTTTCCGTTGCTTCTATGTTGTTTTTCTCGCTTAAAAGGATTGGTGAATGTGTATCTATAAAGCTTTCTCCACATCTTTATCCAGCGCCTTCGAAAGAATATTATCCGATAAAATTTGCTTTCAAACAATTTTCTTCCTTTGTATATTTTTATTAAAATATGTAAATTGATAAATACACGAATTTTTCAATTTTTAGTCGTTTTTTAAATAAACTTTATGTAGTGAGTAAATGAAAGGACAAAAAATTTTTAACAATGCATAATAAAATATCTATCGTAAAATTGAGATTTAATAAAAGGTATCGAGAGAAGATCGATTGATCGGCGAGTGGTAAAATGGCCGCAGCCGAATATGCATGTGCCCGTTATCGATGCCGCGAGAGTGGCTCGGCGCTATCAGATTTTTGCGGCTATGGAGGAAGCCTTAAGGCCTGTTTACGGCGCGCAAGCAGGCAAGGAGAAACACGAAATGAATATTCAGAAGTTATTAGTCTGTAGTGAAATGTGACGGGGTTCACCCTTCTTGAAACCACCCCCAGCCTTTCTCTCTCTTTCTCTCTCTCTCTCTCTCTCTCTCTCTCTCTCTTACTTAGCCGCGTAGCGCCTTTCGACGCCACTCCCTCCGCCCCTTCTCCCGGGCTCGCATCCGCGCGAGCGAGCTGCAAGCAACTTACCACCCATCCTCCTTTGATATAGATTTTGCGATACATCCCGAAGCTGTAGCGAGGGAAAGCGGGCGAAAGAGGAAGAAGAAGAAGAAGAAGAAGAAGAAGAAGAAGAAGAAGAAGAAGGGTTGGTGCCTCGATAAACGAGGCGCGCATATTCCTGGCTCGGGGAGTGCGAAAGAGCTTTATGCATTAGCTAAGAAGCGGTATTGACGGGTACTGGCGTACACACGCTTCGACTGTTGCATCCACGCGGCTTTGATAAACAGCCGAGGCTTTTCGCCTTACCTAGTCACGTTCCAAATATTGTTTTAGCCTTCGCATTATGTACCCTTTTACCCCCGGCTGCCTCAGATAAATGTCGAAAGATTCTTCCGCGCGATTCTGCTCTCGGAGCTTGCATTCTTTTCTATTATTTTCTTCTTTTTCCCTGCTCTTATCCCCCCCTCCCCCTCCCTCCCTCTCCTTCTTCCACGAATTTCGCTCATCGATAATCTTGCGCTTTTTTTATTTATTTCACTGTGAATGCGTATCTCTCGGTTAAAATTGTGGAATATTTTTAATATTATTTAAATTTATAAATTTTGTTTCTTTCAGCCAAAAGCTGCAGTCGTCGGATAACAATAATTTATCATTTTTATAACCTTACCACACGTACATAGCGCGCGCGTAAAAATTTTATCGGATTCTTTGAAATTATTCATTCTCGCCTTTAAAATTTTAATAATCGACATAAAAATGGAATTATGATAAGTCAAAAGGAGTTTAGCGGCGCAGAGTCGGGGGCAGCAGAGTTTAAGCAGATGCGCATTCAAAGGTATAAATGGCTCCCGACTGCACAAGTCCCAAATCGAGCGAGAAAATGCTGCGAGAAAAGCAGGACGAGCCAGGCACGACGTTCAAATGGCGTCGATTTCTATGGAACGGGGGCTCCCTCGCGTCCCGGCTACGGCGACGAATCAAACCATATTGGCAGATATCTGCATCGACGTCGTTTTACAACACCTTATCGCTGAATAAGTCACGAGAGCATCCTGCTACTGTTGCCTTACAACGAGATCTTGTGCAACGTCTTACCGATTGTCACATAAATCGCGTGAATAGCATTTATCCGATACTCTAAGTCGTTGTGAGATTTATATGCCTTTAAAAGTCTTTATTTTATTTTTAGATCAACGAGTTTTTCGTCGACTTGATAATTATTAAATTTTAGATTAATAAAATGAAAATAAAATCAGCTTTAGTGTATAAGCCGTCGACGGTTATTCAATTCTAGAATAAGAGGGCGTTTAAAATTTGATTAAAATTATTGTAGAATTTTGCTAAAATTATTGAAAAGGTGAACGCATATTTGATGTATTTTTCCCTTAATCTTATTGAAAGAGAATAATTCTCGGAAAAAATCTATTATACGCTTTGAAACAATACTTCATCGCGATTGATTTCCGTCACGAACGTAATATAAAAGCATCACGCACGGTATATATTATTTTTTCCTTTTTCTTTTTTATTCTACTTTTTTTTTTTAATTTTTTTTTCTCTTTTTCTGTTAAGAAACGCCCCTTATAAAGTTCGCCTTCTGCGGCGTAACTCATATTACGCATACAATACCTGGCGTATCGAAGCCGGCTGATCTCGCGAGTTTCTTCCCTCTGGCACGGAGCCATACATCACACCCTCTTCTTTATTAAACTCATATTTTTCAGGAAAGACCTGACCCGTTCCCGTCGGAAGAGCCAGCGAGGAGGAAAAAAGTAAGGAGAGCCTTCCCCGTCGAACGCGAGAAAGACTGATTACGCGCAGCTTCGACTTTCGAAAAATTTTACCTCCGCGCGTATACATTTAATCCACTATCGCGGAACCGAAGCGTCGACTCATGAATCTTTGCCTAGCAAAGTGTAATATGTTCATATATATAAAGAGTATACCGGTCGAGGCTGAATTCTTAATTGATACTTTACGGGAGAAATTCTTTGACGGGCGCGCATCGATCGCGTACAGCTCGAGTCATAATGTCCTACACTTGCAACTTTAACGGGAGGTTGCATCTTTCATCGGCTTCTGCCTTACGTTCTTCATTATGCGGGACATCAGTCGATGCATAATTCGGAGTCGCGTTAAATATTTCATCTGTAAGATACGCTTTTTTCTCGCTCACCCACCTTCCTTTGCACCCGAAGTTGACTGACGCTCCAAGTGATTCACCGAGTGCCGGTAAAAGACAAAATAAAGAAGGAAAGAGAACAAGAGGCCGAGGGCAATAGGAATCATAAAAAATATTCGATGAATGAACGAAAGGAAGAGAGCGAGAGAGAGAGAGAGAGAGAGAGACAGAGAGACAGACAGACAGACAGAGAAAGGGAGAAAGCGAGTCGGAGAAAGAGCGAGAAAGCGCGCGCGACGGCGAAGCAAAATCAATTATTCATCCAAATTGGTCGGGAAAAAAGTCCTAATTATCCGAGGCAAATACGAGCTTAATACGCAAAAGTGTACCACCTTTGCCCCGCTTCGAAGCCAGTTGTCGTCGCGTCGTGGTCTCCAGTCGTCTGGCAACCTCCGCCATTTCCCTTACCGTGAATAACCATTTGTATTTCCAATTAGCTTTACTAATAAGAAGATGGAGGTATTGCCCGTGCTGTTAAAAACGAGAAAGAATGAAGGAGAGAAAGGAGAAAGTCGGGAGCTGCGAGGGAAAAAGCGGAAAGGGGAGTGAAAGGACAGAAAAACACGAAAAAAAAAAAAAAAAAAAAAAAAACAGAATAAAAAGAAAAAATAAAATGTATAACGTACCTCATCCAGCCACTGGGGAAATAAAGAAAAGCGCCGTAGCAATGCTCGAGCTATGAAAATGCCAAGAGTCGTTCGGTGTCCTCTCGCTTGTGCTCATTGCTCGTCTACAATTAAAATACTCGAACTGATCCCTTTTCTTCGTTTTTTCCCCTTATCAATACCCAAGTTTGTTTCGCTTAATGATACCCTCGGCATCGACTTTTATTCTCCCCTGCGTTATAAATCGCAGCTTCCTTGGCACACATTTTAAATAAAAATATGAGAAATTAACTAAAACATTTGAGCTTTATTTCTATCAAACAACATATTAATGATATTAAAGTTTTCGTTATCGTTTTATTTTAATTATTATTAAATATAAATAATTAATCTCTGATTTGCCTAATTATATTGAATATTGTGTTTAACGATAAATAATTGAATTGAAATTCAATCGACATAGACGATACTACGCTGTTTATAAAAAATTAAAAATGTTGATTTAAGGTATAAAATAACAAGCAGGTATAATCGACGACGAAAATACATTTTAAAAAATTAATAAAAAGTAAATCGTTTAAAGAAAGATAAAGATTTTTCCAATGTTTTCTATTGTTATGAGTAATCTCGCTTAATTCGTTAGTTTACCAATATGAAAGTAATTTAATTTATGTGGTATTTCAAGTATGAAAGCGGTATGTTTGCAACTCCTCCGATCCGTTTTGTTGTTCACGTGAGCGAAAGACGTTCTAAGGGCATTTTCCGAGTGTAGCTCGTCAAAATCATTCAAACGTTGGCATTCGATCGCCGAACTGATAACCGCGAAGAAGGAGTGACACGCGGTAAGCCCACTTTTCTCTCGTAATCCACGTACTCGTCACCTCTTTCTCGTCGTTCTCGAAAGTAAGTCTTTTGTAAATCAACGAACTCTTTCCTGCGATTTTATCGCGCAGCGCACTGCATATTGTTTTAAAAATTTTTATATTTTCCGTAGCTTTGAAAAATTGTAAGTTTTGGGAGGATAATGCGAGTAAAAAGTGTACCGAGGCATTTACCGCGAAAAGATTGCGCTCAAGGATTTTCAAAAGTAAAAAGTGTAGCTGTGAACATGGAATTCATCTCGGTAAAAAAATTTGAAGAAAGCGACAACGTGTCCGTAAAAACCTTGAATTTTGCAAATTATCAAGATGATGTTCAAGAAATGGATTTGGATGTTCATAAACAGGTATGTGCGGCCGTGCTAAGATTTATAAATTTGTTTTTTCTTTGTTTTTTCTTTTTTTTTCTTTTTTTTTTTCTTTTTTTTCTTTTTTTTTCTTTTTTTTTCTTTTTTTTTCTTTTTTTTCTTTTTTTTCTTTTTTTTTTTTTTATGTTAATTTTATTTAATTTTTTTGTAATTCGACCAAACAATTTCGTAATTTAATGTTTGATAAATATTTATACATTTATGCATTTACGTATTTTAAACTTAAAAAATAAATAAAAGTAAATAGGTATAAATGGATAGGTGATAATTTTTGTCGCAACTTTTGCGAGATAAGATTAATATTCGTCGAGTTTTGTGCGATAAAGTTCGATTATCCAGAGCGGATAGGTTACATTTACTTTCCAACTAGAGCAAATTTATAAACAGCGTCCACGCGACTGGAGTATTTTCCTAGAATTAGCCGGCATCGAACTTTTATGTTTGCTTATATCGCCATAGTGTATGCGTATATATTGTAAATAAACTCATAAAATAATGAGCAAAGTCTTTGATTAATTTGGCCGGTTAATTGTCTCTTGTATAATTTTTGAATAAAGAAAAATAATTTTTTCCCACAGAATACAATACCACACAATACTTTCGAGCAATGGAAGCCTTTTTCAACGGAGGAAAAAGTCGAAGCCGTCGATCTGTCGGTGAAAAGCGGGAGAAGCGTAACGGTGGCCGGGCAATCGTCCGAGAGCAACAAGTTTAAGGACACGTATCTCTACCAAATAATGACGGATCCGAATTTTTTGAAAAAAATCATACGGGAGAAGCAGGCGTCGAAAAGCTCCTGCCCGTATTGCAAAGAGGAGTTTGGAAGCGAGAGCGAGGTGAAGAAGCATTTGAACGTGCAAGCCGACGAGGCGAATCAGCTTACCTGCTGCGCCTGCGGCAAGTCCTTTGCTCAGAGGCGCTACTTGCGCTATCACCAGCGCTGCCACTCGGAGCGCAATAAGTACGCCTGCGACATTTGCACGCGAAAATATTCGAGACTCGATAATTTAACGCGGCACAACACTTTCCACACGAATCCGGACAAATTCCCGTGTAGCAGCTGCGAGCGGACGTTCGCGCGCAAGGACCTTCTCAACAAGCACCTCAAGTGTCACGAGAACAAGTACAAGTTCCACTGCGACGTCTGCCAGAAGTACTTTAAGGGCCCGATATCTCTGGAGAATCACACGAAATTGTTTCACTCGAGTCCGGAGCCGAGCATCGCTGCCCCCGAAACCTTCTCTAGCTTAAGTACGTGTTTTAATAAGTCTTGTAAAAACAATTGATGTGATGTTATGTAATATAATATTTGTTGAACCGAGCCAACGCTCGTTTGGCTCCCGGTATCTTTGGCTAGTTTTAGCTGTTTGTTTATTTTTTAAATATTTAATTAGTTTTGTAATTTATTGATGATAAAAAATAATAATATCTGCATGAAAAAAGAAAAAAAAACGCTTATTTTCTTTTTATTTTATCTTTACTTCAGGAGCACCCGATAGATAGAGAGAAGGAGAGAGAGAGAGAGAGAGAGAGAGAGAGAGAGAGAGAGAAAGAGAGAGAGATAAAGAGAGAGAAGGCATATGAAGGCTGACGCGGGCGCGCTTTAAATTTAATAAAATTGATTCGTAGGAAAAGCGGATGGGGACCGCTCGCGGGAACAAGATAGTTGTAACGCACGCTGCGTAAGAATTTACTCGGTTTTAATAAAGTTTTTTGCTCCACACGAGAATTATTTTCCGGAAAGCGCGAGCTTAGCTGCGTTTCGGCTCTCTAAAGAGTTTTTCAGCAAAGTTTCGGCAAAGTGAAAAGAGTGAGGCTGCGAGCGTGGATAATAAGAAGAGCGTAACGAGTGAAGCTGCAGACATCGGATTTTCTCTCTTTTGCTCGTTCGCTTGCTCGCGCTTGTTCGCGTCCCACGCTCGCGTCCGTCCCTTTGATCCACTTATTCGTCTGACGTATCGCATACGCGGACCGGACCAAAAATGTAACAAAGTTTCGAGGAGAAGCGGCGTCGGTGGCTCGGCAGAGATTCTGCGGTCTCTTTGCCGAGCGCGTCGAACGCGCTTCGACGGTTCTTCTTGCTTTTCTCGCGTTTCTCTTATTCCTCTAGGACCCCGGAGCCTCCGCATCTCGCGTCGCTCTGTTTCGCTTTCCAAAGGAGATTATTTCGCGCATGTGGACTCCCGTCGAGCCTTTTTAAAAGCCTCACGCGAGGCGCCCCGCGCGATTCGCGGCGCATAATGCCGCTGCCGGAGGACCGTCCACCCCGCTGGGGTTGCGCGCGCCCCCGGCTTTGCCAGCTCGTATCTTTTTCTCCCTCGAATCGAACCTTACAAGCTCATGTGTATAATAACTCTTCTTCGATTATTTTTCGATTAGTTTTAACTAAGCTAATCCGAGCCTGCGATCATTTGTATATATTATCTCGTGCGTACGTATATATTTACCGTTGCCGATGCGTTGCTTCAACGATCAAACGCGCGAACGCACAGTTTGTACGCTTTAAATTCGTAGATTAATTTAATTTACCATTTTTATCAAGACATTTTTTGCTGGATAAAAATTTTAAATTTAATATTATAACAATTTTTAAAAACATCGGGTTTCTTTGCATTTTAAGCAAAGTGTTTTGTTTATCTTTTAAACGCGATACCGGAGATACGTTATGTTTTTTATAGCATTACATTTATTTTAAAGTATATATATTCTATATTAATCATAGTTAGTCTTTGTGTATCTAAGAGAATATTTTAATTTTTAGCTAGCGACGGTATTCTTTTTTAAAAGGAAACATTTTTTTTTTTTTTTTTTTTTTTTTTTAGTTTTTTTTAGTTTTTCATTACACGACGCAGAAAGACAAAATTTTGAGAACTTACAATTTTCATGTTTAAACTAACGCGTATAATTATTTTGAGATTTAATTAATGCTAAACTCTTCCACCGCTCACATAAAATTTCTGCAGTTTGCTCGATCTTCACGAAACATAAACACACGATAAACACGTAGGTTAAGCAAAGGGGTGCGCGCAAATATCTTAAACTGCAAAGCCGTTTATCGGGAAAGACGTCGCTTACCTCGGCGATTATTTTCACGGGCTTATATCCACATTCCAGGCGCAAGTCCTCCTCCGTTATATTAAATAGTTGCGCGCGCCAGGTACACCGAGCAGCCGGGAGGGCCAGGGGCGAAGACACACAAGCCTCGTTGGGACGACGTTGTAGCGAGCGCGAGTAATTTTCATATCGCCCATCGATATTTTCAGCTTATTAGCAATCTCGCGCTGCTGCTCTTAATAAATTCCCTTCGTGCTTCACCTTATACCTTTCGCTTCCCATAAATATTGGAAAATTCTCAATGGAAACTTTACCTAAGCGATGTTGCTCGCAATTTTAAGCCTCGTACGAGTAATTGTTTTAATAAAAACATTCGTTCGCTAGTTACGCTCCCGCGGAGGGAAAATTTAACGAAACCCATTATTAGTTAATGGTAACAGTGCAACGGATAATGCGCATATAAACAAGGCCATAAGTAATGGCTATAATCGTCGAATTTTGACGAGCGATTTTTAATCAATATCGTCGCTACTATTTCGAAAAAGTATTAAATCTCGATAAACGAGGAAATGTTAATTAAAGTTGTTTTGAAGAAGAAAGGCTTTTAAATAAGTTCGAAGGTTGAATGCGAAGGAGCGGAGTCGCGTCTTACCATGTCAATGGACGCGCTCTAGCTCTCCGCGTCGCCGGCACCGTCGATCGAAACTCTTTTCACCGAGCGAACGCGTCGGCACAGCAACGGCGGCCCGATGTTTCGCACCACTCGGCGCCGCCGAAGTGCCATTTTTCAATGAATCTTATTAATCGCCTAGCTCCTCGGTTGATTCGATTGGCGCCCTTTGCCTTAATGTAGCTTCAACTATTTACCTTAATTTTTATTTTTCTTTCTTTTTTTTTTTTTTTTTTTTTTCTTCTTTATATTCACTAGAATATAGCTGGTCAATTAAAAAAAAAAATAATAATTAAACTTTTGTCTCTTAAAACTTTCTCCTTCAATTTGAAAATGCAAATATTTGATGAGTTAAATATAAAAAATAAAAAAAAAAAAAAAGAAAAAAGGCATTCAAAAGGAGAAAGTAAGAACGATAACGACGAGGAAAAAAATAACCAATGGAAACAAGCCGTGGATGAGAAGAGAGCTCTTGGGGTTCGAAAACTCATTGGCCGTGAAATATAGGCTAAAAAAAGGTTCGATAATTGATTACACAGATTTTTTATGCCGCAAGAGACGTTAATTCTCGGCGTCGTTTGAATCTACTACCCCTCGCCGTGCAATTTCGCTCGAAAAATCCCCAAGGAAGAGGACAAGAAGAAAAAGAACAAGACGTCGGCCCTATAAAAACTTTGTTAACTTCGCTACCTTCGATTACAGGCTTCTCTCAATTATAAATTTATCACCCGACAAGAGTCTCTTACTCTTTCCAAATGGTTCTTGCGAGACCGCGGGCTTTTTAAAAAAAATTTAAAAAATAAAAAGGGCACAGAAAAAATGTCAATTGTTTAAGAAGAAAGAGCGCGCGAATATTTGAACGGGAAAAAAATTTCTTCATCAAAAGGAAAGCGGCGATTGAGATATTCGGTTGCGCAATAAGTTTGAAGCTGTAGTTACACGCAATGAAAAAAAAGCGGATCGATCGGCCCGTACAAAGGGACGCCGGCAACGGAAGCACAGCGACAGAAGCGGGACGAGGGGCTCGCCGAATATTTTCTGTGTGAAGAAACACGGGCTCTAATATTAATTTTAATCGAGGCGCAAAGCCCACGTCGCAAATGATACGCGGCGCTCCCCGGGAGAAGAGATTTTTTGTGGCGTCGGCGAGCCCCGAAAGCGGGAGGAGAAGCGGGGAAGAAAGGGGACGCAGCGCACCGCAGCGCACCGCCGGAGAAAAGAAAAAAGGAGAGCGAAAGAGTGTTGTATGCGTATCGATTGAAATATGACCGAGGCGAAGAACGCTTTGTTTGGTAGAAAAATCATCGGGGCGGTAATTTGAAAATATCGAGGCGCAGCCTCATTCCCTTCTCCCTCTCTCGGGAGAATCCGAAGATAGAGGCCAACTCGCGGCCTCTTTTCATGGAAAATATCGCCTTTTCTTCGATGCCACCCGATTTAGGCTGATAGACTTTTTCATGATAATTAAATCTTTACGCCTTTTACCTCCGAACTCGATTTACCTATTCTATTTGAGTATGTTTGTTGGAACCGCTTGACTTTCACATAAGCGCAAGCGACGAAGTTTGGGTAATTAGGCGCAGCAGCATACATGCGACCAATTATTTTAACTTCAATTTTAAGAGTTATGAAATTAAAAAATAAAGATCTTTAATAAATTATCATCATACAGTCCTTGGCAGATTTAATGGGAGTGACTTTGTCGATGATTGTTTTCTTAATAAAGTTAAAAATTGTTCAATAACTTAGATAAAGTTGATTAAATTGTAAAAGCAGTTGATATTTTCCATCACTATCCAGCATTACTGTATCAAATTGCAGGAGCTGCGCGAGTCGGCAGAGATAGTAATATTAATAGCTCGTTGAGAAATAAAGCGAGCAAGTAGGAGTGGAGGAAGAAGCGGCCGGCGGAATAAGGAGAACGTGAAACCCACGTCTCCGTTTCGTGTACAGTCGGTTATCGGGTAGGTCGTACTCGATTAACAGACCGAAGCATTCCGCGCAATCTTTCAATCGTGGCAATCGGCCGCCGACAACGTACTCGCACGACCGATGCGCGATATCGCGATATAAAACGAAGCTCGAGCGGGGAGGCTGCGGCTCGGAATTGATTCGATCATCCTCGCGGAGTCTATAAATAGTGGCACCGATGATGGAAGCTAGGCTTTAAACGAGATGAGATGGCTCCTGATCGACCCAATCAATGCATCCACTAAATCATCGTCTAAGCTGACGGGCGCAACGCGCTCGTTTGTGCGCGCGTGTAAGCGCGTGTAAGCTCGAGACTCCGTGGGCGACCGGAAGAGGCCACTCATCCAGCAATAATATTCCCGATGTGCGTATTTACTTGTAGCTCTTGCGCCTCGCTGCTCCCATCGCCCGAGAAGCGCTTCGCTTCGTTTTCGCTTTGAGGCAAACGCTTGTGTCGAACGCTGCACACTTTCGTATTGAATCCGTTGTCGTAGGCGCCAAAGGACGAGACGCCGTTTGCTAAATACAAATTTTATCATTCATTATAAAAGTGGACATTTTTTATTTTATCTATAATATTTATATATATATATATATATATAATTTCCGGTAAAAGAGTGACGAAAGCACTTTTAAGGTAACGAAAATTTATCGGTAAAAGTCGCTTTGGCGCGCTTGATTACGCCCGACTATAAACATTTTGCAGGCGCGTTAAAAAAAAAAAAAAAGCCGAGATGGGAAAAGAGCGAAAGAGCGTTGCGGGTGTTGAAAAGCAGCGTGAGAGTAAGAGCTCGTCCGTTCGGCAATCGAGTATCGACTTTTCCATTAGACGAGAAAGTTGTGGCCGCCGTAACGGAGAAATTGGCCGCAGGGAGAGGAGCGGAGGAACGCGCGCAGGTCGGGGCTCGCGCTCGTTGCGCCCTGACCGCGCTCGCACTCGGCGCTCTCGCGACGACTCGTCGCCCGGAACGAAGGAAAAGACGCAGGAGCCGAGCGCGCCCTGGACGACATTAATTCTCATAACGTTTTACGAGGCGGTATCCGACCTGTGTCGAGTCCTTAGCCGACGCCCTAGAGCACGGTTTAGGAGTCATAACTCCCAATCACCCTAAGACATGCAGTCGTGAACAATTCTCATCCCGCACCTGCGGAAAGCTCCGGGCTACCAACGCGCGTACCCTTACTCTAGACCCTTTCGAATTTTACCAAAGACGCAATACCGGCTTTACATTTCTCTCTCTCTCTCTCTCTCTCTCTCTCTCTCTCTCTCTCTCTCTCTCTCTCTTTCTCGCTGTGCTGTTTCTATAAGATTCTGTGTTTCGAGTAATAATTATCCCGTTAGACTACCTACTACACCCTGCTGTCTATCTTACGACTATTGATACACGCTGTCCTATTGTCTTTTACAATTCCAACTATTTTATTAATACTCGACGCGTGTGTAGTTTCTTCAAAATTTTCTCATAAAATGTTAAAAAATTAAGAAAATCATAAATTTTTCGCATAAAATTTTAAGAAATAAATGTGTTTTTTACTCGTAAGAGCAAGAGCGATGCCATCGCGCGTTTTTACAGAGAAACTTTGTCGTTTAAGAAAATTATCGGGATTCAAAGTGCGCGCAGAGCGTCGGGAAAAAAAAGAGAGCAGGAGCGCGCGGGAGAGGAGGAGAAAAAGAGAGAAGAAGCGTAAGGAGGGAAAAAGCGGAGCGCAAGTCGAAAGTATCATCCGCGCGAGCGAGGCAACTCGAGGCACAAGCGGAGCGTAAAACGCGCTCGGTATTTCCTCCGCCCCGTATTAATACCTAACCACCGCACCGCCGCACCGCCACCCCCGCGAAACTTAATGAATTCTTTAGCGAGATCAAAAAGAAAGCCGGCGTCGATACAGCGAGCGCGCGCGTACGTTCAAGGGTATTTTTAAGCGGGGAAGAGGAAGCAGGAGCCCCCCCCCTCTCTAAAGGAAGGTGAGGGGAGAGAATAGCGCGCGCGCACGCGGAGAAAGAGAGACAGAAGTGCAGCAGGGCGAGATTGAACGACGATTTTCCTGCTACGTTTAACAACCGAGTGCTTTGATTTTTTGTGCTTTTTTTTACCCTTTACGCGACTCTCTCAGCCCTTTGCTTATTATGTTTCGCAATCTTTCGCCTTCTCCTTGCGCATAAACACATGCCGTTAATGGATCCGCGCACAAAGCTCAATTATTCTAATGAAGCTCGTTAGAAAAAGCCGCTTTCAATTTATAGCTAGCGAGCTTCTCTTAGGGCCTCCATGCCGGAGGTGGGCAAAGCCTCGCGTTTATCGAAAGGAGAAAGTCTTACCCGGGCCGCGGCGGAGCGAAACTCGAAAGAAGCTCCGGCAGAGCAAGAGAGCTCGGGGCTCTGGCTCTTTCGCTTGGGTTGTTTCACCCGCGTCAGAGTGCATTTGGCCATCAAATAACATCGACATCCTCTATAACCGGCTTATGCTCCGACATAAACTCGGCTAGTGATCGGACCGCCTAACCAGCATCGGACTACCCTCGTATCGGCAGTTGCGGCTCTCGTGAAGGCAGGAGGAGGCCGACTTAACGGCGCGATATCCGTTGATTGGCTCTCGGTGTCGGGCTAATCGCGCGAGAAAAAGCCACTTTACCCGCTTCTTCGAACTTTCGGATTACACCTTTACGAGGCTTTTGCTGAAAAATTTTTGACAAACTTTTATATCTTTCTTGAGACTCAATAACTATCGATGATTCCTTTACGGTAGAAGAAAAAAGTGTAAGCTGCTTAGCACTGCGATAAGTTTAAACGATAACGTCAAATTTTTCTATCGTCGTTTCAAAAATTCCTTTTTTTTTTTTTTTGCATCCCACGATCTGA
>OX465096.1:375772-410772 GCA_949987625.1 Chalcis sispes
CGGCAATCAAAATCCCATTAATCATTACGACTTCAATTTGCTCAGGCTAACGCTCGCCCCCCCCCCCCTGCATCGAGATTCGCCCAAAGAACAAAGACACTAAAGTTCTCCTTTGACACGTTGCCGACGACGGCGAAGAGTCGAGTATAGTCGTAGCTTTTACGTACGGCAGATTTGTACAGTCGTCGGCGGATTCGCGCTCGATATCCGCGAATCGCCGATCGCAGGAGACTCGGCGCGGCGTGCTTTCGGGCCGCGATCGCGGCGAGTCGATAATGCGCGGCGGCCCGCAAAGGCGCAATCGGTGCGCGTAGGTGGGACGCAAAGGGCCGTTCTGTCGATACAAGGCGCGGATTGTCGGCGGTCTCTGAAAGAGACGGCGATTAAGAAAGAGAGAGAGAGAGAGAGAGAGAGAGAGAGAGAGAGAGAGTCGCGAGCAACAGTGGACCTGCTTGTGCCTCCGATAGATTGCGATGTTGCGATACCAAACAAACGTGCATCGCCTCCGACTCCGATTTGGCGCATGCTCTTACTCTCACTCTCCCTCTCTCTCTCTCTCTCTCTCTCTCTCTCTCTCTCTTTATCTATCTATCTCCGTCTCTCTCTCTCTCTCTCTCTCTCTCTCTCTCTCTCTCTAGTTCTCTTTATCTCCTTTCCTCTTGCTTCGTGCGGTGCGGTCGCTGGCAGGACTATTAGCTTTGGATTTGATTGGCTTCGTTTAATGGGCCAGGCGACACGCATATAAATTGCCGCATTTCTGCTTTGAAGATACTTGAAGCGTGCCACCCACTCTCTGACGTGGATGCGTAAACTCGACCTATGCGTTTCGCGTCTTGAAATCATTGCTTCCCGTAAAGTGACCTTTGTAATCTCGATAAGATTTTTTTTTTTAATATGATTTCTTTCTGTCCAATATTATGCTTTTATGCGTGTAACATATTTCATCGATATATTTTTTAGTTGCTTTGGAAATTATTCGCCATGTATGTTATTCAACATGGAAATTATTCAACTTGCAGGAAGATTTGAGCTTTAAATATTGTAACCTAATATTATAAAAGAAAAAAAAATAAATAAATAAATAAATAAATAAATTCAAATGTAATAAAATTTAATTGTAAATAGAATTTGTAAATGCAAGATATTGAAGTATGTTGCAATTGAAAACAATTTAGCGATACGTGTACGATATTTATAACCTACGATTATTTTAAAAGATTTTTTTAATATTTTGAAATTTAAAAATCTCCCGGAAATAGAGTGCGATATTTTTTTTTTTATTGAAATACGTATATAAATAAATTCCAATGTTAAAAGATTTTACTATGTATTGGTTAGATTTTGTGTTTAGAGAAATGTCTTAATCGATATAATATTATCAGTTTAAATAAATTATTGAGTTTTTTTTTTATTTTAAATTGGGATTCATGAATTACATTCTTTCAAAGTTTAAAATGTTAAGTGAAAATGAAGACGAAGAAAATTCAAATGATCACGGTACATTTGTATCGACCGAATCTTTACCGGTTGCAACATCTTCGAGAACGCAAGTTTTTCTTAGAATCAGGCCAACTTCTCTCTTCCTAAACGATAATAATAATGATGTATACAAAGTTGAAGAACCTTCAACGTTACTTGTAAGACACTTTAGCTCCAACGACGTTGCTAGACGTTCGAAGTTTAATAAATTGGATGACAATGTACGTAGAAAGAAGTTTAAGTTTTCAAAAATTTTTACTCAAGATAGCGATCAATCGCAACTTTTCAACGAAGCGATTAAACCAATTGTCGTTGATTTTTTAAATAATCAAGATTCGACAATAATAAGTTATGGAACAGCCGCTGCTGGAAAAACTTTTACATTATTTGGCTTGGCTTCACAGCCTGGTGTTATACCAAGAAGTATAAAATTTATTTTATCCTCACTTGATTGTACTACGGATCCCTGGTACAAACCTTGTCGATTTAACAGTGTAGCCTATCTAAATGAGAATGATAGAAATTTAGAAATTGATTTACGAGAAAAACTTTTGTCCTGTAAATCGGTAGATAAATGCGCATATGAAGAAGCTTATAATGCCATCGAAAATTCCGTGATTAATAAAAGTCAAGATATTTCTGAAAATTCATTGTATTCTCTATGGATATCTTTTATCGAAATATATAATGATACAATATTTGATTTATTGGAAGTAGATGAAGAAGGAAAAAAGGTGCAATTAAAATTAGCTATCGATCAGCATGGCGTTACTTATATTCAAGGAGTGCGGAATGTTTGTATCACATCTGGATTGGAGGCGTTTCAAATCCTAAGTACAGGACAGATGAGATTAAGCACAGTCTCGACAGCTGATTATAAGTCTTCAAAATCCCATTCTATATTTACGATAAAATTATTAAAGTATGAAAAAGATTTTGCACCTTCCGAGGTTGAGGTAATCGATGTTTCGACTTTTAACGATAGATTGCGTAATCTAAACGAATAGCTAATAAATGACGCTTAAATTTTATGTAATAGTATTGAATTAAATATTTTTTACGAAAAAATTATTCTAATTCAGTTTAATTTATTTGATAATATTAATTCATCATAAATTTTTCATTATCATCATCATGATCATCATCATCATCATCATCATCATTATTATTATTTTTATAAATTATATTTTTGCGCGTGTATTTTTGATTATTGTTGATTAAAATTTCATTCAGGTATGTTCTATTTCGTTTTGTGATTTGGCTGGCACTGGAAAGATACAAAAATTGGCAAGTAGCGATAAGGAATTAAAAGAATCTCGTAGTATCAATACAAGTCTTTTGGCTCTTGGAAGGTGTCTAAAAGTTGTTGCCGAAGATCATTCGAAACATAGTACCGGCCCTTTCAGAGATTCTAAACTTACGCGCCTTTTTCAACGTTCGCTCTGTGGTAAAGAAAATATTATCCTTCTTGTCAATATAAATCCTACCCTCGATATATATGCGGAAACGCAAAGCGTTTTGAAATTCGCCTCGTTGGCAATGAAACTTACTGCAGAGTTTACGAAAGAAGATAAAAGTTTTGTAGATTTCCACACTCCGATTACAAGTCCTAAAACTCAAGAAAGCCGTACATTGACAAACGCGAAAGTTTTATGTGAAGAAGAAATCAACGATATTATTATAAAAAATAAGCAATTATTAACCAAACTGAAAGATCTCAAATCTGCCAAATTCAAAAATGAATTTGAAATTCGTCAAGAACTAGCTGATTTTTATTCAAAAAAATTTAAAGAGTTAGACGAAAATTGGAAAAATCGAATCTTGGCATTAGAGGAAGAAAAAGAATGTTTATTAAAGTTTTCAGTTGATCAGATTGAAAGGTATTTTAAAGAGAAATTAGAGGAATGCACAAATTGTAAAAGCAAAATAACCGCTGGCGGTGATTATGAAGAACATTTGGATGTAAAAATATTTGAAAAGGATAATTCTCATTATACTTCTAAAATTTTATCTTTTCGCAAGTCATTAGAATCTATAAAAAATGAAAATAATAAATTAAATTCTGAAAAAAATCAGTGTATATTTCAGCTGTCACATTTGAAAAAAATTTTAAAAAAATTTTCAGATCGTTTAGATGCTTCGTGCGAAACATTGGAAAACGCTACAGACTTTGAAATTTCAAATTTCATGGATAATAATGCTAAATTTTTTTTGGACGAGGAAACGATCACTTACTTAATGGCAATTAAAAAATGTCTCATAAAATCATTAGAGTTTAAAGTACGTGCTCAAACAAAGAGTATGAATACCAAGAGTGTTCAATGTAATTTAAACTATTCAATAATTATTCAATTTTGTAAAGAAATTCAAGAATTATTAAATCCAAAGTCTGTTAAGCTTCCGGATATTGACGATTCATCAATAATATCCAAAGATATTGCAGACGAAGATGTTACCGAAACGACTATCCTTATGAATAATATAAAAGAATTGATTAACGAGAATGTTTCGAAAATAATAAAGATGGAAGTAGATAACACTAGAAAGACGGATGAATTAAATATTATTAAAAGTAAATTAGAACAAAAAGAAAGGGAAATTTCAAAAGTAAAATCCCAGAATCAGGAGTTGGAATATGTCAAGTTTTTCTTATCGGAAAAATTTGAAAGTCTTAAAACGAAAATTAATTCCAAGGAAATTGTTGAAAATTTTGATTTATTTACTATAGAACCCGAGAACCCTTCACCTAATGAACCATATCATCAAAAAATTTTTACGCAGTTAAACTCCCAATATTCATTTAATGACGATTTTCGCTTAAGTTTATCCGAATCTGATTTTGAAAAAATTAATCGTAGCGCAATGAGATCTAGTTCGATCATTAGTAAAAATGATTCTGGCCTATCATCTAGTATAGGATGCAGCGTTTACAATATAAATGAAGAAAAATGCTGTCAAACGAATACATTAGACGAAGAAGATAAAAGTCATTTATATCAAAAAAAGCTTTTACAGTTAAAACTTGATTATAGGCAAATGACAGCTCAGCACTACCAAGAATCTTTAAGAGTAGCAGAATTATCTCAAGAATTGGAAGATATAAGAAAAGCAATGGCAACATTAAAAGAAAATACCGTTTCGAAAGAACCAACAATTTTTGAATATGAAAAAAAATTAAATGCTAATAAAGTAGAAATTGAATACTTAATGATTGAAAAGCAAAAGTTAGAAACGAAATGTAATGAATATGCTAACCAGTTGAAAAAAATAAACATGGAATTCGAGAAAAAATTGACAGAATCGCAGGTAAAAATAAGTTGCTCAAATGTTTATTACATCGTTTACTTTTTTCTTTTTAAATTTTATAAAATTAAAAATTTCATAAATCGTAGGTTAGATTAAAAGTCCACGAAGAAGGGGAAAATAGAATAGCAAAATGTTTAGAAGATTATTGGGAAAAGTCAGTAAATCTTAAAAGCGAATTATCTATTGTTAATTCACAGTTGGAGAAAACATCGATTAAATGTTTTAAAGAGCACGTGCTGCAAATAGACAAGTTAAAAGAAAAATTGAATGAAAAGGAACTAAATCAAAATAAATTGGAAGAGAAAATATATGAATATGAAAAAGATCTTGCAGAGGTTAAAAAATTGTCCGAAAAAGTGAATGATTTTCAAGAAATATTAGATAGAATGCAAAAAGAAAAATTTGAATTGTCTAAATTGCTAAACGAAAGATCAGAAAGTCAATTGAAGCTGGAGGAGGAATTACATAAATTAACGAAAGAAATCGAAAGTCGAGATAGCCAAATATTGATTATTAAATCAGATGTCAGCATGATTATTCGAACAAATTTGTCAAATAGTCGAAAAGCAAAACAACTTGGAAAAGAAGCGGCTAAACTGACGGAAAAAATTTTTAGCGTAAAAGAAAATATTATTCGGTCCGAAGAAATCTTAAAAGATCTGGAAGAAAATTCTAGCAAAGAGATTAGTAATCTACAAGCTCGCTTGACAATGTTTGAAAAAAATACAGAACTTTTAAATTTAATTTGCGATACCAGCAATGGTAAACAAAGCGAAATAGAGAAACTGAAAACAAAACTTTTAGAAAAAGAAAAAGAATTGGAGCTCTTGAAAAAAAACAGACATGCCACTATTCAAAGGTAACAAAACAACAATAAAAAACAAATTTTCCGTCTTGCAATGAAATGTTCATTTTTTCATGATTTTTTTCTATTTTTCTGCTTTTACGTGTAGGTATGATTGTTTAGTTCGACAACTCCGAGACGCCTTGAGACTGAATTTACGTTCGAGTAAATTAAAAAAAATATTCCCGCAGAAGCAAAAATACTTTTTCAATAATCGAAGTGAAGACTTAGTTGGCGACATTCACGATTCTGAGCCTCAAATTTACGATTGGAAAACACTAGACGACGAACATATTTGTTCACCTTATTTCGGCGTTCAAGTAATGCCACATGCATCGACCTTTAGAAGCTCCGAAATAACTGTTGCCACCGCTGAATCAACTTCCTTAACTACAGACATTAGTGAAAAATATTTGGAGGTTCGTTTTTTATGACCTAATTTTATTTGCTCGTATTTCGTAAATGCACTTGCCGATTTTTTAATTTATTATTTAGATTCTTTATTAAAAAATGCTATAAATGCATGAGATACATCCTTTTTAGACGCAGAACATGGTTCGCTTAAAAAGTCACTACGCGTCTTGTAAAAATTTTAATTTAACGGCCGATTTTAATATTGACTACGAAGTGGATTTATCCAAAAGCGATTGTTATTCGATGAAAAATTCAGATTTTCATAAAAAGTGTCACATTCATCAAACGACAAGTTTTAAAGAATTTAATTGAGTTATAGTTACGGTTTTTAGTCGCTGCTTGGTGCTTTTATTTTATTTACATATTTTATACATGTAATTTTTTGTTAATCATTTATTATCGTCAACGTATAAAGAAAATGTTTTTTTTTTCAGAAATTTTAGGTTCGTTGAAAATAGAAAAAAAAAAAAAAAAAAAAAAAAAAAAAAAATAAATAAATAAATAAATAAATATATAAATAAATAAATAAAACTTTCTATATTATTATTATGTTCCTTCCTTTAGAGATGAAAGTTCAAAAATCAAAGATCGCAAGTTTATTTACTTGACGAAAAATAAAAGAGACGAGTTCTGTGGGAGAGGCGATAACGGGATTATCGATATTCGATTGTCAATATCTTGCGTAAAAGCGAGACACGCGTCGCTTGGTCCCCCGGGGAATTGCATCGGTTAATGACTAGGCGCGGTGGCGGTGGCGGCGGTGGCGGCGGTGGCGGCGTCGTCGTCGTCGTCGTCGTCATCGTCGTCGCCGTCGTCGTTCGTTACAATATAACTTCCCCCGCTGGTCGTCCCCTAACGAACTCGCAGCCCCGGATCACACGTGTTGTTGCGCGGAGTGCCTTTATCTTGCTAGTTCGGCTAGTCTCCTGTACAGAGGGGCGAATCCTTGGATTTTATTGGCAATATGCTATAATTTCCGATATTAGACGCCGCTGACGCTTTCGGACTCATTACGTCCCTTATGGGCCTCGGACGTGATCTCGGACGGTGGTGGCGGCGGCGGCGACGGTGACGGCGTGGTAGCGACGCGCACACTTTTTGCGGATTTTGATAGGGAATTATGACGGGCCATTATCGAAACTCGCCGGGAAATCTACTCTGCTCGTAAACGGGAAGAGCGAGGGCTTCTCGCGATCCGCTCTGCCGGCTTAGGCGCGTAAAAATCGGTAAATACGATCCGAATGGACGTAAAATACTATGGTGATTGATAATACTGTCCGAGTAATCGCGAAGTAACGAGGAGCCGGGAAAAGTCTGGCCCATGGCCACAAAGAGAAACGACTAACTTCCCTTTTTCACGCGATCAAAATTGCATCGAACCTCGAAAATTCGTTTCGCAAACTCGGCAAAACTTTTCAGTCGAATTTTCGTTCGACGAGCAAACCATCGAGGCTACCTTTTTGCCGGAGAATGCAGATTCTCTCGGTGAAAAAGAGAACTCGTCAAATTTACAGTTTGCTCGCGGTAAATTTTCGAAACTCGTTACAAAGAGAGCGACAATGGGGAAGCGAGGCCTTAACGTCGAAGAGCCGTTTGCTCCTTTCCTTTCTACCTTCGCGCCGAGCTCTGCTTCGTCCGTTCGTCTCTCTTTCTCTCATCGGCTCGAATGCGCCCGACGCCCGGGTGATTTCTCCGGGCAAATGTACCGCGAACTTTCCTCTTTCAATTGGCAATAAGATTTGATCGTTGCGGGAAATATCATCCAATTTCCTTTCTCTCCTAGGCGCCGCTAACATTGCCGCTCCTCTCTTTCTCTCTGCTGGCTTATAACCTCTCTTTTTCTCCAGCTTCTACCCCCGCCCCTTTCTCCCTTCCCCCTCACTTTCTCTGTCTTTCTCTCTCTGTATATATATATATATATATATATATATATATATATATATCTCCAGAGTCTTTTCCGGATTCGCTTCCCCAAAAGCGCTATCCACGCCAACTTTGCCATCAGCCTCTCATTCTCGGACTCGTGAAAGCGCAAAGGACCATCGGGCTGCTTCCTTTGTCCGTCGATGCTCTTCTCGTTGCTCGCTCGATTCCATACAATAAGAGCAAATGCTTTCACGCAGAATACCTGCTTTAATAAACATAAAATAATATCTGAAAGAAATGGCCACATTTTTCACATACTGAAAGCTAAATATAATAAATATGAGTTTTTATTATATCTTTTAAAGGTGTACAGTAATAAGTAAAAGAGATGAGCAGAGGGTTCCTCGAAGATATAGATAAATTAAGCAGTAATTTAAACAAACGAGCTAAATGAAAAAATAAGTATAATTACATCCAGAATTACATCATAAAAATTCGGTTTGAAGTTTTAATTTAAAAATTATTATTTAATATTGTAGAATTGAAAGCTCGATAAAATTGAAACGCCAAAAGTTTTATTAGAAATGAAGAACTTGGCTCCGAGAGAATTTGGAGTGTACATGATTTTGCCATATCCGTAGAATGAGCGTTAGGGCAAAGTTTTGAACGAAACATTAGTTTATAATTCGGCAATCCCGGATCAGTATTTGTCACGATTAGTCGATCCTCTACGGGTTCCGATTTCCTTAAGCAGTGAGGCCTCGCGCGAGTTTTCATTAATTTCGCCAATCCGAGCAAACTATTGTCGTAACGTTACGCACAGTTTGAAAGCGACAAAGCTCCCTCTCTCTTTCTCTTTCTCTCTCTCTCTCTCTCTCTCTCTCTCTCTCTTTCACTTGTACACTCTTTCCACTTTCGAATTTCAGCTGAGATTGACGTAGATGCTCAGAAAGGAAGAGGGAAAAGAGATGGAGCGTCAAACAAATCGTGGACGAAAGCAGGCAGAAGCCGAGGAAACGCAATAGAGACGAGACGAGCGGGTAAGAAGTTGGCGCGTCAAATGAAGGAGAGTAAAGGGTGGGGAGAAGGTGCGCCGAAACAGTCGAACACGCGCTTCCCAAGGCTGGCGCAGATTATATTTCCCGTGTCGTTTACCTCGTGAGTTATAGACCGATGACGTTTCTCGAGTTCCTTCAGAGAAATTCAGACGCGTGACGACTCCTCTTCCTTCGCGATTTACCTTACCCGAGTTGTAACTTTGGGCTTCCATTTAAATCTGAACAAGAAGAAACAAGAGAAAGGGAAAAAAAAGAAAGCGTTCTAGGCGCTGCTTTTGTTACTTGTCTCTTGAGATAAATTAATACCGAAGTATTTCCTTTATTTCGATACGTGCATTTTTTTTCTTCAAAGTATGATTTAAGGGAATTTTTTGTTAAAAATGCTTTAACAAAGTAGTGTTTAGCCGTATTTCAGAAAATGCTCGCGCAAACGTAAACACAATGGAGAATTGCACGGGTACGAGTTTGCTCGAAAAATATTAATCATCGCCCGGCGCGGCTGCTTTCGGCAAAGCTATTCTCTCGCGAAGGCTCCCGCTGTCTCTCTCACTCCCTCTCCTTTTCCCGTGCGAGCGAATAGCTGAATGAACGAACGAGTGCAAAGCGGCAGGGGCGGTGGGGGTGGCGTTTCAGCATCGGGAATAGGAAGCGCTGACAGGTCGGCGGTGCTCTCGGCGTAAATATCCGCAAGAATTAGCGAACGCGAAGTTGCATCCGCGCGCCCTGGAAAGTTTCCGAGTTACGCGCTCGAGAGAAAGAGAGAGAGAGAGAGAGAGAGAGAGAGAGAGAGAGAGACAGAGAGAAAGATAGGGTGAGCGAGGGAGAGGGAGCGCCGAGAAAGAAACACCGGGGAGCGTAGCTAGCGAGCGAGCAACCGAACAATAAGCAATAATACGTAATGCAATTCAAACGTTGAGGCTGGCAATACTCCCCCGAAGCGCCGGGGCCACAATGCCAACAGCGTCGTCCCGGGAAATGCTAGGCAGGCATTTCCTGAAAACGGGAAAAGCAGGAGACAATCGCGCAATACGCCGTGCGCGCAGACGCGCTTTGGAGTCTATTGCATATTTGCCGTTTACGCAATTCCGGCTCCGCTCCCCGTTATTACGCAATCGACCGTCGCGACGCATTAAATTTTCCGCCGTACTTTCTCACGGGCGATGCGGCGATATTTTTTATCGGCCCCGCGGAGCTTTTGGTCGACGAGCCCGTTTTTTCGTTTGATGAATTTCGAGAGTCCCTTTTCAGCTGGCTGCTCGCGAAGCGACTCGCGGCTCGTTAGCGAATCGAGGGATCGGTGGCTTTCGGGCTCCGGAACATTCGAGAATATCGGCTGAGTATCGACTCGACACCGCGCGCCTCGCGGCTCCTCGGGGGCTGGCGCGGAGAGAAGGGCCTGGAAGCGGGGCGAATCCCGAAAGGGCGAAGGAGGACGAGAACGGATAAGTCTTGTTAAAAGTAGCTTGGCTCATTGCCTCCAATATCTCTTGGTTTGCTTTCCGCGTCTCTCGCTCGCTCGTTCGCTCGCTCGTTCGCTCGTTCGCTCGCTCGGGGCTGGAAACGGGGGAGACCGGGCTCGAGAAGCGAGCATCTCAATAGCCACTCAAGCTCTCCATGTGGCGCGTCGCCTTGTTACACGCGCCTCTGTGTGCATACACTCCGCACGATATGTGTGCGCGATAGAGAAACTCCTCGAGCCGCTGCCTTCGAGATTCTTTGAGATATTCTCTCACAACGCTAATAATATCGTACCGAAAGTATATAATATCATGCTTAAAAATTGCTTGGGTTTTCAATCCTGTTATTAGCGTTAAATTAATTTTTTTAATGTCAAAGCCCAAGCAATGGCAGTGTAGCAATTTAATTAATTTATTTTTTTCTATTTTTTTTTCATTTTTTTTTTATTTTTTGTTTTTTCAGAAAAGTTAATTATTTAGAAAACTTTAATGCTTTGGAACAAAATGAGGTTTTAATGCATTGTTAATTTTTCTAATAATATATTACCATTCATTTTATTTTTCACGAGTCGAGTTATCCCGTTTCAATATTTTTTTCTCGAATAATACGGCGCACAATTCACGATTGTTAAGTTCGAATCATCGTATTATTTGAGCTTACCGCAATCTCATATCTTTGTGCGTATGCGTATAAAAGGAGGGTTCGTAGGGAATTCCCCGTAAAGCAGACCAATAATAAAAAGGTAGATATTCACTCCACCCTCAATTTTCCTATTCTCACTTGTCTGTACGGGCGGAACGATACAAAAGCGAGCAAACGCACAGCTCCGTGTACGTATGCAAGGAATAGCCAATGCCAATGGTAAATTTACCAAAGCCGTCCATTGCCAGCTGTATCGCCGGCGGCCACTTATTTCGCATATCTAACCTCGTACCTCACTATCAAAGATCGACAAACTCGGAAAAAGAAACGCATCGTTGCCCGACACCTCGAGGTAGGACAAATGCGTTCGCATAAAAATATAAAATATTGTTTTTATTATATCCGCTTATCGTGTTTGTAAAAGATGTAAGTTTAAAACAAGCGGAAAGAGAGAAAAAAAGGTAGGAGAGAAAGAGAGAGAGAGAGAGAGAGAGAGAGTTTTATGAAATCGAAAAGATCAAATCGTGATAAAAAATGCCCCAAGTTTAACTCACTCACGCGGTATCGAATTTTGTTCGCCCGAGTGTCATTTTATGTGACTTTTTAACCGTTATAAGAACCTAAAAAAATGAAAAATCTGATGGCAGTCTCGTTTAGCGATAAAAATGTAGCAGTTTTATTACAATTTCTTATTTTCTTATTTTCTTCTTTCTTTTTCTTTTTTTTTTTTACCGCTTTAAGATTACAACAGATCATTATTTTTTATAATTTATCATATTTTTGCTACGAGAATAGACGTTTTAGATTAAGTAATACTGGTTAGGAATGTTTATGCACGAATTCAAGCAAACATTCTTTATCAACAAGGGAATAGAACAAGTTATCTTGTCAAAATTTGAACGAACATAGATTAATATGGTCGTGTTTATGATAGAAATCTGAAAATGTTAACGTTTACTCGCGAAATTTGCAAAACAACTCGGCGTCGATCTGTCGAAATTTATCGAGCGCTCGCGCAATTAGGCAAATAAGCAGTCTAACGGGAGGAACTGGAGGTGGAAGTCGAATAGATAGAATGGTGTAACGACAAACAATCTGTCTTTCTCTCCGTTCCTCTCTCCTCTGCGCAGGGCCTTGCACGCGGTGTTATCGGGCTGGCTTTGTCTCCTGCTTTCCTTCTTCTCTTTCTCTCGCTTTCTCTTTCACCGGCACGAACGTTTCATTTCATTTGTTCATCCCCCGTTTTCTCTTCAACCGCACGCGAGCGCACATTCTCTCGTTCTACAAGCAGCACCCTTCGGATTCGAAACACCCTCTAATTTGCTCCCGGCTGCCTGCCCCCTCTCCCACCTTCCCCACGCCCTTCCTTCCTTTCCTCCTCCGCCAAAGTTGCCTGGATATTTTCGGATGACACACTGAGGCAGCGCCTAAGCCGCGCGCTCGATCGAAGGCGAACTTTACCGCATTTGCCTTTTTCTGTTTACTTTATATTTATACGATCGCACGCGACGCGATAATTGCAATAATAATTTAACAATTTCTTCCTAACGAAAGTTAGGGTTATTTTGAAAAATTTATGATTAATGAAAGTAGATTTGCTGAAAGATATAAATATTATTGTATGTAAAAGGCTTGAAATAGATTGAACGGTATTCTTAAATTGCGCAGAGATTTAAAAAAGCAAAGTTGAAACTTTATTATCAGATTAACGAGAATAAAAAGTTTTCCAACTTTCTTGTAAATAATCCAACGAAGGGAAAATCTTCGAAGAGTAAAAATAAGTTAATAAGCGGGGCGGTAGGAGAAATCATTCAGTTTGTTGAAATAAAAATAAAAAAAGCAAGCCCTACCTCGGCTGAAGCGTTCTATAGCGTTCTATAGCAAATAAACAATAAAAAGAGTTAAGGGCGATTAATTCTCGTTCGGTTTGTCAACGGATCTTGTTCGACGGGGCGGCGAACAAGATTTTATCGGCGCTTTGCACATAACACGCGGGCTCGTAATAAAATAACAGTCCACCGATAATTGCCGAGTTTTTACAAATTCCGCGTCTCCTTGAGTTGTGTATGTTAGCAATCGTCGAGCCGAGGAAGCAACGACCTCGCGATAGAGACGTGTGCGCACGAACCGTCCACGCGTCGTCGACGTAGATAAAGATTTCGATTTGTGGAATGAAAATTGTTGATCAATTTAGCAATCGACCTGAAATTCCGCCATAATAAACTGCGATTTTGCTGCTCCGAGACCGGCTGTTTTTCGAGCGCGAATTCTGTACTATCGATGCCGACAAACGCGACGCGCTATTTGCTATTATTAGAACGGATTCTTCTGTAAAACTGGAAATGACTATTTTTTCAAAAGAAAGGCAACTTTTTCTACCTCTCAGGAATTTCAAGCGTTTATTGAGATTTGCAAAACTGTTTCGCATATAATCTTGCGTCTCAACACAAAACTATATAACTATGAAAAAACTATATACTTTTTACGAAATGTTTTTTTTTTCTTCTTCTTTCTTTATTTCAATCGACCTTTTCTTATACTTTTATTTATTTTAATCAGTTTTAATATCAATAACTTTTTATTTATTTTAATCAGTATGCTGTTTACTGCTAAAATAATGTTTATTGAATATAGTTAAATAAAAACTCGTTGAGAAAATAATAATTTGAAATCATTTATGCTTCAAGACGCGCAAGCTTCATAAAATTATAAACATAAATAAACAAAACGTTGAGGTGGAATTTTTAATTAATTCATTATGCACGATAGCGCACAATATCGAATTATATAAAGTTATAAATATTAATCTTGAAAAAGAATTTAAAAAAAAAAATAAATAATACAAGAAACGCCTAGAAAATCTTAATACGCATTATAAATATGTACTCGTATATAAGTAACGTACGATAACGTACGATTCGTGTCAATAACAAAGCAGTCAAGAGCAATGTTTTCTTTTAAAGTAATAGAATTTCATTATAGTGAAGCATCCCGTTTTCGCGAAGCAGACATCGTACGAATAATATTGATACATTTTTACACTTTCGTTTCCCGTCTGTAATAATCGAGTTGTGAGTCGTAATGAGAAAAGTCATTTAACTTTTCAAGTGCATTGACGTTTGTTTCTCTTTACTCGTTCGACATGAGCGACGCGAAGGCCGTACACCTTCGAGTTTCCGGACTGATGAGTAAGATCGCGTGCGTAGAAAAAGGGTCCGAAGTAATTAAGTTCCCGCGAAGCAAGACAGAGGAGGCTTTACTCCTCCGCGTGTCGTTATTCGCGCATTGGTGCACCGTTATAACCCGTCGCACCTTGTACATTCTCGCTTTCGCTCGAGTCGACCCATCCGCCACTCCGCGCGTGCACCCTCGAGTGAATATTCACGAGGCTATTTTCTGCGGCCTTTCGTTGCTTGCCTCCACGAGCTTATCGCAGGACATTACTCTTTCGCTCCTTTCTCGAGCGTCGAAGAGTGCCTCCGTGCGCCATAATAAAGACGACTCCGATCTTAGCTTTGCATTTAAAGTTCATAAGGTCTATATGAGAGACACGTTCTCTCTCACACACACACACACACATACAGTCTTTTTTTATATCTGTACGAATGAAAACTTTTTATTAAATAGATTAAGTCCTGGTTTACTGCACTCGACTGTTATATACTTTATTTACTTGAGTCAATATGTCTTTTATCTTCTTCACCTCGAGTAATTTTATTAATTATTATTTCATTTACATTATTACTTTTATAATTATATATAATATATGAATAATTGCTATTTATAGGAACGCGTTAATTTTTTATAAATCCAATCAGAATAACTTTTGATGCGGAAAAATAATAATGAATTGGTTTCATGGTTCACGGTCAAATAAATTTATAGGTCCAAATTGGCTAACGAAGTGAACGAATATTTTTTAGCAAAAGAAGGACACGTAAAAATATCGAGAAGACTTTCTTTATCCTGAATTCTACAAAGTTTATCGCAGTACGCAAGCCGTAAGCGGAATTTATCGTTTACGATCTATAATTTCCTTTTTTTGCGATCGGAGGCGGCTTGCAACCCGCGAGGAATCAGACACACACACACACACACACACACACACACACACACACACACACACACACACACACACACACACACACACACACAGAGGCACCGCCATTGTCGGCACTTTGTGCCCTCGCAATCGTATGATCGCGCTCGGTTTTTGCGCGCGTCGCCTGTGTCGCTCCAAAGCGGACTCTCGAGGCTTCGTTTCGCCTCGGTTCAACTTACGCGTACAAAAAACATCGAGAAATCGCCCGAGAGAAAGAGGAGCGCACGAGCGGTTAAATAATTAGCTTGGTCGATTCGTCACTGGACGCCGGCGATCAGCTGCTCAAGCGCCCTCGATCGACGCTTCAAAATCTATCGACTTTCTCGTGTAAACATTATTGCAATCAAGCTCGTACCTTTGTTTTTTTATTATTTTTTGTACGCGTAATGTTTTTAATGCTTGCCTTTTGTTATAATAAAAATCATTTAGGTGAAATATGCAACAAGAGAAATATTACATTTCTCTATTATAATTAACGTTAATCGCTAAAATTGTATTTAATTTCCATGAATTTCGAAAACGTTATTGGAAAAATATGCGGAGCTCAATTAGTACTAGAAGTTGGTGTCTGAAAAGGCTTAACAAGCGGCAATTAGCTGTTAAATGCCAATACTCGTATGCCCAAGAAAATGCGAGGAGGGGGGGGGGCACCGTGGCTTTTAATATATTTAACGCTCTAACGCTCATTTTACCCGGCCGAAGAAAAAAGCAAACAATTCGCCCGCAAGCGTGCACTTACACGCGACGACGCTACACGAGTTAATCGGTTTCGATTACGAGGATGACGTAGCTCGTCCCGACATCCGCGACGATAAGGATCGCTTGCTCTCTTTCTTTCTCGCTTTCTCCGCGATCTTGGCTGTAATTCGCCTCGGAAATTTATATTTGCGACCGGATGCACCGCCGCGCTGGAATCGGGTCGACGAGAGGCTTATGCACGCGACAGATTATGAGGGAGGGAGAGAGAGAGAGAGAGAGAGAGAGAGAGAGAGAGAGAAAGAAAGAGAGAACCATTACGAATTGAATAAAACTCTCGGTCGACGATCCGCTTCTGCAATACAGCTGCACGCGCCGATTAGCTACTGCAACGACGTTCATTTTTTGCCGCGTTGAGCCTCGACTTTCGAGGAACCGACGACGTGCTCTCGGTCGATTTTCAGAGAGAGGGTCGATGGTTTTAAATTTGCGCGAACGGCGCAGAACACAAGCGGAGCGAAGAGATTTTTCCCGGCGCGAAGGGGCCGCGGACGAACCGAGAGCTCGAAACCAGCGGTCGATTTGTTCGGTGTCAGTTGCCGGACGCGAGAGGAGGACTCTCGTCGTCGCGCGAGGACCGAAAAAGTCCGTAGGTGTGCGCGCTGGCTCGTGAACGACGTCGCTCTCGACGCGTTGTCGCGACCACGATTCGACTGATATCGACAGCCGTGCTCGCGGCGCCGCTTTATTTCTCTCTCGCTTCGTTTATCTCTTCGCGATTATGTACGCGCGTGTAAGGGGGCGCGCGTCGCCGGCCCGGCGGTTATTTTGTCTCTGCCGCTCTCCGGGTTTTAGCTGCTCTTAGCGGGCGGCTGGGCACGTCGCGGTACGCGAAACGTCAAGCTGCAAGTGACACGCGAGCGCGCAAGCCGAAACAATAACTTTGCTCCTCTTTTTCTCGGCGCGTCAGCTCTGGATGTTCGACTTTCCTTTCTTGCATCCCAGCAGCAGCGCGTAATCGCGTCGCGGCTCCGCTTTGGTTAATGTTACGGAACTCGAGCAGCGAGCTGTACCGCGCCTTTCATTTTCGACGTTTTAGCATACATAACGAGGCTAAGGATTCGCAAAGCCTACCGGAAAATTGTTTTCCCGCATTTTTTATCAACTTCGCTTTGTGTGTATTTTAATAACCAAAAGCGATATGAGCTAGTATACTATTATTATATCGCCTCGACAATTGATTATTTTTTTCCTCGCTCCCATTTACATTAGTTACATTATGTTAAAAAGAGCTGCGCGAGGGCACTTTATCATCGGGAAAATTTATTCGAGCCCTTTAGTTTTCGCGTCGAAAATTATCGCGACGGTGGTGGCGGTGGCCGAGGCGGTGTTAAAGAATAAGCATTCGGAGAAACACACAGTCGGTACTCGAGCGTGAGCACGAAATCATAAAAAATCGAATGGAAAATTTTGCGGCTAAATGCCTGGACAGGATAATGGCAAAGGAGCCATACGAGGATATTAGAGATTACGTATTCAAGCGTTAGAGCGAACTGAAAATCTTTGTCCGGAGGGAAAACGCGAGGGTGGAAAACAGGCGGGCGCTCGCGCTTCGAGGACCGCGCGGGCCGTTCGGGTGATGCTCGAGCCCCGTTTTGCGCTTTCGCATTTTCATATTTCACTTCAATTTCCACTTGAGCCCCGGTGAACAGCAACCGGGCGCGCTGTGAAAGGTCGGATACTCATGCGGAATTCATAGGGTCGGGCAGCAATGGCGAACGGCTCGCGCGCGGAATTTACATTTGCCTATCTGGGGTCGGGGGGCGGGGAGTGGGCTCGCGAGCGGGCAGCTACGAGACCCGCTAGACCGCTCGGGGAATATCGCGGGGATGGCCAAATTATTTAGTAGTAATTACCGGCGACGCTTAATGATGCGTGATGCAGCCGGAGAGCGCGAAAAGTTGTGTTTTGCGTGAAGGGTTTGCGTGCCGCGTTATGTACTGTGCACTTGAAGCTTTTTACGGCCGAAGGAATTATGTTTGAAAATTTTTTTGATGGAAAAATTTCCTTCCACGATATATAGTACTCCCGATATGTTTGCGTTGGATGAATTTTTTAAAAAAATTTGTTTTCTCATAAAACGTCAATTTTATTTAAAATTGAAATATAATCCGTTAGTAAATTTTTTAATTTCACGATTTCATTTTATTTATGAAAACCATTTTGCAAAGTTTTCGTGAAAAATTTATTCGTTTATTAAGATAGATTAAAATTTTTCTTAATTTATTTTTTTGTATTTAACATTTAAAAGCATTGGGTAGAAGATATGCATATATCTGTTATTCAGAATGATTATCGACCAAGTAAATCAATTGTTACGTAACTTAGTGAAAGCATCAATAAAGCAAGCATACTCAATAATTCAGGCGCGGAAGGTGCTAATGACGAGTCGAAATAGCGTATCGAATGCGCGTCCTCAATTAATCAAACGTATCGACGATAATCTCAGCGTTAACATCATTTTCCCCGATAATATAACGCGGGAGAGAAAGAGGAAGATGAAGAGGGAGAGGGAGAGGGAGAGGGAGAAAAAGATAGAGAGAGAGAGAGAGAGAGAAGGGGGGGGGGATGGGCGAGTGGAAGAAAGGGAGGGGCGAGCGTCCGTCAACGCCGGCGGCGCTACGCGAGCGCGCGGTGGCGAAAACTACGATAACATCGGTTCGAACGCAAAAGAGACGGAGAGCGAGAAAGCGCGCGGGCGAGAGGCACTTATAATGCAAATTAGCCGCGAGGCGACACTCGAGCAGCTCGGCCGCGGCGACAGCGTAATGTAACCGGCGAATAAATAGCAACAACTGGTAAACGCCAAGAGTGCGAGAGCGATCCTGTCAAATGCGCCCCCGAAATCGCATAAAGCAGCGTGGGCGTGACTCCGGGGCACCCGAGCGGCCGTTATGTTTCTGATGGAAATATTGACTATTACGCGACCGGGAATACGCGCTGTATCATTGAATAGCGCCCCATAAATATGCCCGATGGTGCAGCCCGCGCCGCGAGCGATACGCTGGCCCGCTCCTTCACGCGCGCCGCACTTTTGATTTATTCGTTGCGAGCGCGAAAGCGCGCGACCACGGCTCTACCGAAAACTCGCCGCGATGAGTCCATTGGATTCCGCCGAAAACATAAGCCCCGGCGCGCATCGCTTGTCCGATGACGAATTGGCCTCTTCTCGGTCCGGCTGGCCGGATTATCATTAGCACGGCCACTCGGCGCGTTCGTTTCCCTCCGTTCACCCTCTCCGGCGCTCACTTTTACATTTATACCGCCCGGCAAGTTCCCCGTAGCTTGCAACCAACGAGCTCTTCTGCAAAAAGTTTAGCAAATTTGAATATAGCTCGGGTGAACAAAGCATCGATGAGGGATTGGTTCGGCTCGCCAACTCGAATACTCTAACGAAGAAGACGCAGAGAGACTGACCGAGAGGACGTCTGGATGGCGCTTTAGCGATTTTGCTCGCCCGATCGAGCGTTTAATTTGTTCTGGAATTGGCGCCAATCCCAATTGCGATTGAATTAATAAAGAGTGCAGGGGATAAAGAGCCCATGGAGAAAATAAAGCCGAGCGCGAGAAAGGTCGGTGTAGCCGGCTCGTGTCGTCGCATCGCTCTGATCCGACTAATGACGTATTTACCGCTACCGAAGTCGAGTCGCGAGAATCAAGTCGAGTACACACTGGTTCATTAAAATTTACCTTATAAGCCGACGAACGGGAGCGCGAGTTGACGCATTCAAGCGCGGACATAATGAAGCGCCGTTTGAATGGGGGGAACGCGGGCGCGCGCGTGCTATCTGCGTCTGCCTCGCTCGCTTTATTCTTGCACCCTTTTGCTCGCTGCCTTTGGTCTCTCTCTCTCTCTGTTTCTATCTCTTTCGCCCTCCCCCGCTTTCTCTGCGTTGCAGTTCAGGTTGGTTTTCCAATAACGGCCGATTGCGCTCGCTCGGCTGCGTAACGAGAGCGTTCAGCCGCGCTTCGACTGCATGTACATAAAGTCGTTATCGTCGCTCCTCGTGCTTCCCCTACACTTTTTGCCTCTTCCGTTAACGCGTTCTACCTTTACATTATTACAGGCTATAAAATTGCCAAGAGCGAATCCACCGCCGCTTTAAAAGAGCATTGATCAAACTTTCATTTGACATCTATTGCTCCCTTCTTCGTTATTTCATTGCTCGAACTCGACTGATTATACGACACATTTACTCGAATAAATGAATTTCAAGTGCTTAATCAGCTGGCTGCTCAATTTGTCCCGTTGATTTTTTTTTTTTTTTTTTTTTTTTTTTTTTTTTTTTTTTTTCTAACGTAACCTACACCTATGGTATATATTTTAATACATGCAAGCCAGAGCGATAAACGAACGAAATAAAAATTTGCCTTCGCAACGGAGGCTTGGCTAAATTTATGGCTTTCGACAAGATCGCAATTAAAAATTGACCTCGTTCCGCCGCGGTGTTTATTAATAGGAAGCAATTGCAGCAGGCAGCGCATGCGCGCACTTCTGGGACGGCAGCGTCCGTCTCTGTCCGGTGCATCGATAGCCATCCGATTGCCCATAAATCATCGCGTAGCTCTGCCTCTGATTATCGCACGGATATTGATGCGATTATCGATAATTTCCTGCTGGTTAAAGCTCCGATAATACCGCTGGCTGCCGAGTCGTGCACACGATCGTATCAAGCGGGTCACGCCGATGAACGCGCGAACCTATAAACTTTACGCTTCCCATATTTCGACCGCTTTGAGCTTTCTCCTCTAGCGTCGTTCGCTGTGTACTCCCTTTATCAAATTTTCTGCGCAATCTTCTCCGTGCCGCTGTTTACAAGCTTCTCCTCCACTTTCTTCGTATCATCATAAACAAAATGCTTGGCCTTGTCAAGTAATATTTTTATAAAAAAAAATAAACCGTAACAATGTCGCGTCGAAATTTTGAATTTTTTTCTGACTTTTGTATTGTATCGACGGTTGAATGAAAAAAAAATTGTTACTTCTCAAACGCTGGAGCAAAAAAGCTGTATAAATTAAATTTATCGGTGAAAAAAAAAGAAAAAAAAAGTTTATGAAAAATTGAGCTAATGTGTGCCGGAAAAACCTTAACGATACGAATGCTTTGTGCAATTCATTTTTCAAACGATAGCGAGCGCGTGAGAAACGCGCAATACGAGTTGTTGCAGCGGTCGGGGGATGCTTGATGTTAGCAGTGGTAAAATTTATACCGGATGCCAGCCACCTAATAACGTTATTGCGTTGTATAAAGCGCGCGTTCGCGAGATAAAGAGCCAGAGCGAGCGCGAGGGAGAACGGCCGAAGCGCATTAAAACGCGCCGTCATGGAGCAAGTATAAATAATACCGGCGGTCATTTCCGATGCCGTATTTAGTTTATTAGCGGCCGAGTTGGACGGATTTTTCGGCCGTCCGGCTTATAACGCGAGCGAGCGGTCGACCCGTCGCCGAATTACAGGATACTGTTTAGTGCGAATCGAGTGCCCGCAAAGCGTGGGAGAGACGGAGAGCGCAAAAGTATCTTCTCCCTCACCTCCTCTCCACCTCTACGTCCACCTCTCTTTCTCTCTCTCTCTCTCTCTCTCTCTCTCTCTCGCCGACGTATTCCGGAAATGAGTGCTTTATGGGAGCGATGAAAATCATCGCGACACGCCGGCAGTCCTAGACCGTTTCTATGAATTTGAATCGCTCAAAGAGCCCGATTCCTTTACTTCTATTATTATAACGAGCGTGCATGTGGCCTTTTTAATTAACCCTTCTTCTTTCTCCTCCTCCTTGTCCAAAGTGCGCCAATTAAATCAACCGTTGAAATTCGGATTTGCTTCTTTTTTATTTAATAAGTTTTTGAATGATCTTGCTTCTGTATGGACTTGCTTTTCATTTTAGTAGAAGATGGATCTTTCGCGTACGCTGATCGTAAAAAGCGTTATTTATTTTATGGGCTCTGCAACTCTTTTTGAAGACGGTAAAAGAGAGTGTAGAAAAAAAGCAGAAGCCCGCATATGGAGCGACTTGGTATTTATGTGAACGTTGAACAAGCAAATGCCTTCGGAGGCAATGGTAAGCGGAAGCTAGCGACGAGACTTTCACCAGATCCAGATTGTGGTTTGTGTAAATACTCCCCAGAAGATGCAGTGCCACCACTAGAGAAATAACAAGTGCCAGTCCGTTAGCTACTCGAGTAATCTCGGAATCTTTGACGGTAAACTGCTCGTTTCATTCCGATATCGATTTTTTAAATGCTGGATCTCGGTTCTTTCATTTATTTTTCAATACCCTTGTAACCGATGCAGAAATAAAAAAATCAAATAATTAACTGAGTTTATCTTATTTTTTTCGTATTGAAAATTATTGTGTCGACAATTAATCAATCAAAGCAGTTTCAAGGATTTGTTTAAACATTACTTGAAAATTTAATTATATATATATATATATATATATATATATATATATATATAAGATATTTAAATTAATTGAGTAAAGTAAGAGGACTTTTTGTCAAACATTTTAGTTCATCTGTAATATATATGCATATTTACTGATTAAATCTATATAAAGTATAAGTAAATTAATTTAATGATAGGAAACTATAAGAATAAAAATTCGATACTTTCATTGAAAAGAAAGTATATAAACCTACTAGTTGCATGCTACCTAAGGTGTACAATTAAATGTTAAATAATTTTTAATACTCTTAATTATTTTTTATTATTGTTTATATTAACTTTATTTTCATAAGTTGACAATCAACGATTGAAATTTTTTATAGCATATACTTTTGGCCAAAAATGAAAGTGCATTGGAATACTATGCGTAATGAATGGCGACGATGCATCGATAAATAGGCATTACGCGGCAACTTTGTTCGGTGAGAATTCACGGATTCGAAATAATGGATTCAACGATAAATTTCAACGCTGTGTACAGGCGTAACGTTAGGATCCTTACGTAATTCAAAGGGTAAACAAAGAGTACATTGTCATGCCTCTCATTCGTCTCCGGAATGAAAACGGCAACGGCGGCAACCCACGGAAAATTTTAATTAACATTCGTTCGCGAGAGCCGAGCGCAGGCTCGTGAAGCAGGTAGCAAAGTAGCGGAGTAACGATTTTGCAATAGAGTCGTCGGTGCGCGCGCGTTATACAGGAGGGAACGGATCTTGGGCCGCGCTCGGAAACAATGCGAGCTCTCGCTATCCCGCTCGTTCGCCTCTCGTCGACGTGTCGGCAGATACAATAGTAGTCAATAATGCGTGTGATTTGTGCAATAGGCGCCTATTGCACGCGCAGCCGGCGCCGCGCGCCATATTCGACGCCGTGAAATCGTTCCGCCTCGGAACACGCGGCACATGTGGCGTCGCCGCTACCGTATTTGTGCGCTCCCTCGATACCTCCAGACCCTCCCCCTCGAGCACCTTCCCCTCGGTGTACCCGGTGTCGTCCTCGTTGTTATTACCTTCGCCGTTTCTCGATATTTCCGCGCGCGTCAATTTTCTAATTACCGTTGCAGAGTGCACCAAATGAACTTGCCCCCGTCCCCCGCCCACTCGGACACCGTCTCCCGCTTCGTTTTTTTTTATTTGTCCTGCTCTCGTGCCTTCCTTCTCTCCTTCCTTCTATTTATTTATTTATTTATTTTATATTTATTTATTTATTTATTTATTCATTTATTTATTTATTTATTCATTTATTTACTTATTCAATTTATTCAATTTATCTTTTATTCTTTGATCTATCGATGGAATACTGTCGTTTTTCATATCATCCCTCGAATTTAAAACACCGTTGTTCTCACTGCCTTGCGGATTGAAATCTTTTGCGCGCTCACCGATGAATACATATAAATTATTTTTCCAAACGCGTTTATGCATCTACGCCTTATTAAGGCAAATCTCGGCGATTCTTTATTTTTCTGAAAAAATTTCGACGAATGGCGCGAACAATTTTTTGCGTATTATTTTGCAGGATAATTATTAGGAAATGGCACGGCTCGGAGAATATATACGAGAAAGACGATAACGAGCTCGAGTTGAAAGTAATTTTTTGAATAATAAACAGGTTACATTCAATAAAGTCGGTGAAAAAAAGGTTTAGGTAAAATAATTTATCGCAGCGAAACACGGCACGAGTCCGTTTAAACGCACAATATCTCATCTGTTTACGAGTGCTTCACGTGGCTCGCACGCGGAGGGCGCGAATAATTTGAATAAAAAAGTGCATACACAATTGACGCAGAGCAGCGGCGATATCGAGCAAGGAAGGAAGGAGGCGGGCGACCGACGGGGGCAGGGGGCGGCATTGCCGCAGTGCAGCGCTTCGACAACGACGCAGCTATCGGCGGGCCGGCGGGGCGGCGAGCGGGCAGCCGGTGCATATCGGCTGGCCGGCTGCATTCCGCTCTCTCGCGCGCGCACGAGCCATTTCGCGTCTCGCTCGTCGGCGGCAACAGCGCTCGTCGTCGCGGCTGCATCGCCGCTGCAGCGGCGAGCAGCGCGCGGGAGAGCGAGGCGGCCGATGCACGGGGGATAGGATACATATAATTACCGGGGTGCGCGCTCCATTTCACACATCGCGCGCGCCCCGTGTGATCGCGTCACACGGCCGACGCCTTCGCATCGCTCCACGCAGCGCCGAGCGATTCTCCGCTCGGCTTGCGGCATCGATTCCGACGCAGCGCCCTGCCCACCGGCTGACTGCCGTTAATCGTCGCACCGAGCACGATTCCTCCTCGTCCCTCGGCCCTCGCCTCGCCTCACCTCGCCTTGCCTCGCCCTCCCCTTTTCTCTTCTGCCCACTCGGAGAACGTTATTTTCTCCGGAATAATTATCGAACGAGCGTTAAGTCTTTCTCGTTAAATTTTTTATTTCTTTTATCGATAAATCGATTATAATTGAAAGATAATCGAAAGGAACAAAGATCGTTCACTTTTGCTCGCGTTAAAGATCTTGGCGATCGAGGTGCGTGTTGCACTTTGGCCAAAAGATGCCGTCTATTGTATTGAGGCAAAACGAGCGCTCGGCGCGACGGAAAAAACGATAAAAGCGCCAGGGAGGATCAGCAGGAGAATGATAAGAGGTGGCGTAAGGCTCGACGGAGCCTGGATGACGATAAAGCGCGAGCTCGAGCGTGGAAAATTGAATCGATGACGACGGCGGAGAGCAAGGGTGGCAAATGCCGGATGGCAGGTTCGACGGGCTCATATTGGAGCAGGGAGCAATTGAACGGCGAGTGATTCAATTTATCAGACCAATGAGTTTGTCAGGTGCCACTCTATGCCGCTGCGCGCACCCGAACGCCAGCCGACTCGAGCGCGAGCTCTCGAATCCGATTTGATTTAATATCGCCCGTGTGGCTGCGCATTACACACTGGAAATATCGCAAATCTCTGTTCCCCTTTCCACCTCCGCTCTTACTCTCTCTCTCTCTCTCTCTATCTCTCTCTCTTTTTATCTCTCTCTCTCTCTCCCTCTTAACGCGCGATATAGTCGATTACACGCCCCGGTGCTATATAATTTTACATAGCAATGTCCTACGAGCTGCTACTCATCTTTATCGGACGAATGTTTATTATGATATTACCTTTTGCGCAATCATTGCGTAATGGCACTTCATTATTTGCCTATTTTTGACATTTTTGTATCCATGGGGCATTTTGTTAAGCTCTTTTTTTTTAACTTTTCATAAATTTAAAAAATAGATTTTAATGCGTTCCGATATCATTAATTTATACGACAAACGTGTGGTTACGAATAGATTTGTTTCTTAATTAAAATAAAAAAAAAAAAATAAAAAAAAAAAAAAAAAAATTACGGATCGATAAAAGGTTACCCAAGAAAACGAACTAACTTAAAAGAGGCTTCTTGGTGAATCGGACAGAAGAAAAAGTTGCTGGTTAGAAAAGTTTATGGTGAAAGAAAAGTACACGCAGACCGCAGGAAAAATCCTCCACCGATTCAGCTCAAACCCTTGGCCGGACGCCCTTGGAATTTCTCGAGTACTGCGCCTGTAGCAGAAAAATATTTCAGAAGAGGATTAAGAAGACATAAGCTTTGAAAAAAGCGGCGAAACGCGGGTTTGCAGCAACGCATCCTCACCATTTCCCATACAGCGAAAGAGGAAGAGTCTCGCCCGAAATAAATTCTAATGTGGCGGCCATGGTTATACATATGCGCCGTACGCGCGCGCGCGAGAGTTAAAGAGAGAGAGAGAGAAAGAGAGAAAGAGAAAGAGTGTTAAAGGGGCTAGAAACGCAAATTAGCGACGATCATTATTTATGTTTCACCGAGGAAAAGGGGTTAAAACGACGCGTAGCAGTGCCGGTATTTCTCAGGCCGGTCCGAGCGCTCGTGTGCGCATTCGTTAAAGACAAAGGGTAGTTAGGAGATTTTAAGGGGGCACCCGCTGCCACGGAGCGCATTTAGGAATTATTCCTCGCGATAAAGTTGCGATCGCAAATAATCCAGAAACGAAGCCGTCGTCCGATTTTGCTCGTTTATTTTTCCTCCAAGTCCGACGTTGTTCAAGACGATAGTTCATCTCTAATATAATGTTTTAAAAAAATTATTTTGAAGAATAATATTTGAATTATTGCATTATTTATGCATAAAAGACATCAATTAACAATTACATATTTGTGTTAAAATTATTTCCTTAATAATTAATAAATAATTAATTTGATAATTTTTTTATGTGAAACGTTGAATAGTTTATCTCACGATGTCTGTAAATAAGCGTCTCGTATTTTTCCTTTCAGGAAACGTCGGCTCGTTGATTCGGGGGTATCGGAGTTTGCTTTTTTTCACATTTCCAGTCGACGGGGGACGCGCAACCGTCAGGTAGGTTTATCAGCCCGCGGCCTGTAACGTGTCCGGGTGTGTATGCATTTTTAATATAAGAGAACCGTAAATTCACGGGATGCCATGACATGTATATGCTCGCACCGTCTGGATTTTATAACAAGGTTTATGGTGTAATGCAAACAGAGAAATTCTGATAAGTAGCTATCGCTGCGCGGGTTTAAACACATTTTTTTTAGCTTGAATCCTCCACTCCTCGTCCCACGAGCATAAGTGCAGCTGATAAGCAACAAGTGAGCATTCATTCGAAGGCTTTCTCCGCTGACGGATTTCATTTTATTAATTTACTGCTTCCCGAAACTTTACGATGTTTGATTATTAATGGCAACGTATATATTATAAAAAAATTTATTTTTACCTTCCACTCCGTTTTTTTGTTGACTTTACCATATATATATATATATATATATATTTTTTTTTTCTTTCTTAAAATTTACATTGATGAAATTTTAATATTTCTTCAAAATCTTTCTCTTTTAAAAAATCATTCTCATAGTAAATTTTTTTTTTTTTTTCTTTTATTAAAAATAAAACTGATAAAAACGAGGCGATTCGATTATCAATAACAACGGTTTATTTACAGTTGTAATAATAAATTATTGATCTCGCTGTCAGAATTAAACCGATAGCGTTGGAATAGTAGGACTCATTTCGATGAGTCTTCATTGTGCGAAAGAAAGCAAAGAGCGATGGACGTCAGCATCCGAAGACGGTATATCACGTAAATTGCCGATGAAGTCTCCTTATGGCAGCAAATATAATAAAGTCGGGCTCCATATTTCGGCGCTTATGGCACTGGACCGACGAACCCTAAGGAAACAACGGGAGCCGGGGGCCGGAGATCGCGGCTCAAGAATAGGGAGATTCTCGTGCGCATTGTCATATTTTCTGATTTTTCGCCAATAAAGCCCATTACTATTTATCTGGCTAATGCCTGCTCATGACCACCATTAACAACAATCTATACGATACCGAAGCATTACTGCCTTCATATTTACTTAATATATAAGCTGCGCAGCGACTCCCTTCCGAATTTCATACGAACTTGTATCGCAACATTAATGTCCCGGTTTTATCAATTTTTCAATCGCCCAATTATGCAAGCTGACGCTGCTAGTTTAAACATCGTGCTTTTACAAATTCACTCAATAAGACCTTACTAAGTTGAAATTTTAGTAGGCATATGTGTACATACTTATCTTGCTTGTTTAAGAAAAAAAAGTTATTTTAATGGCAAAACTTGATGGGTTTTAATAAAGCATATTAAAGTATTTCGCGGTGTTATTATAAAATGTGTTTAGTGGTGAGTTTTAGGGAAAACAAACAAAATGTTTTATATAACAATGCTCAGCTTTACGGTGGCAGTCTCTTTTTAGATATAGAAAAAGCAGATGAAAGTGCATTTAGGTGAAGTAGGAGTTTTAGCGTAGAAATACATAGTATAAAGTGAAGAAGGGACTAAAACATGTAAGAGGAATAAGGAGAGAGAGAGAGAGAGAGAAAGAGAGAGAGAGAGAAAGAAAGAGAGAGAGAGAGAGAGTACATTGGCAAGAGAAGAGCCAAGATTTCACCGCAGTGTGGTGTGTAATATAAACGTCGTAAAATAGGAAGCAGGTGAATCATATAATTCGGGGACTAGCTCCCGAGTAATTCTCACCCTCCACTCGTGCTTGCCGCCTCTTTCTTCTTCTTTCTTTGCTCTTTCTCGAGCTCGCGCCGTCTCGCTTTTTCTCCCCCTCGCTAGCTCGCCACCTCTAAAAGATTGCACGTGCAGCTCATATCGCGAAAAGTATCAAGAAGGAAAAGAGCTTCGCTTCTACCGCTGATCTACCACACCAGTCTAGCTCAAGATTCTATTTTATTCGAAACAGATGTTTCTCCTTTTATAGAGCCATGTTTTTATTATTAGCTTCGCGTGTTTTCGAAAATTTTGTCTCTGCTTGCCCATATAATATATGTATATATATACCTAACCGTGTTAATAATTTTTGAAGAAAACGGAAGTGGCTTTCTTTATTTACTTATTCAATGTTGTTGGTAGATCAAATGATTTTACGAACTTTTATGGATAAATTTTAACTTTATGCGAAATTTTTTAACTAAAACTTTAAAAAATAAATTATTTTGCAGTTTTATTTTCTAGCTTGGGGATAAAAACTTTTGTTCGTTCTCGATGTGTGATTTTGTAAGCTACAGGTTAGCCGACGCTTCATCGCGCGGAGCTTTGTTTGTAAAAGCTATCAGCTAAGCAAATAATTAAAGAAATTCGAATAAGAGAAAACGGGATCGTCGCGATAAATCTTGATGAAAGCAGACTCGGTAGAATGCGCAAGAGAATGAAAATAAGGGAAAAGAAAGAGAGAGAGAGAGAGAGAGAGAGAGAGAGCGAGCGAGAGGTGACTCTTTCCGCTTTCAATCGTTGAAATTTTTACGATCGGCTGGGTTGGCTGTGTGCAAGCACCGACGCGTTTCCCTTTCAGGCGACCAGATAACGCCGACTGTAAAAAACTTTCCATGCGCTCAGGATGCGACAATGTCTGCTTACTGCGACGAAGCCGCCGGGGCGCTCCACAACGTTAAACACAACGGCTCCGCTTGTTCGAGATTTTATTTGCCGTGGCTCGGCTTATCGCTCGCCGAACGAACAGGTTGCGCCGTTCCTCTCTTTTCTATCGAACGTCCGCCGCAGCCTCTGCCTCGCCGCTGAAAGCGTAAGCGGTGCGCGAAAAAGCGGCTCGCGCAAAGATAGTCGAAATAAGCCTTCGTTCTGTTGCTTGAGCGCGGCTCGCTCGCGCAAATAGTACAGTGCCCGGGCAAGTCGCGATAGCGCGTCCAAAACTGGCGCAATTTCGTCCCTTTCGTCCCATTTCCCGACGAGGGAAACGCGCACGATTGTATCGTGATCGAGGTGCTTTGGTTTCATAAACTTTAACAGTCGTTGAATCGTCGAATTTCATGGGCCCGATGGGCGCGTCGACGAACCTTCTCGTTCTCTGCGCGTCGTTTGCATCGGCATTTGGTTGGAGAGGTCAAATTTTCATTTTAAAAATAAAAAGTAACCACCTAAGATAATTAACTACGCAGATTTTCTAATAGATACATTACTACAATTTAAAAGTAGGCTAGGCCAATGGATGTATCGACAAATGCTTTTATTCTTAATTTTATCCAATGTTGCCTTGCACATCTGGGTAACCCCTTTCGTGTTATAGTTTGCACACACAAAAAGATCATAATAATATACATGTTTTTTTTTTTTTTTCTTTTCTGTTTAAGAGTCCTCCAAGACGACTATCCTTGTAGATCAAAACAGCGTTTCCTTCCGGCGCATGAGCGTGACGCTAGATGCGAGTTTTGGTATCGAGACGTCCTCGGGCTATTGCTTCTGTCGTTGCGGTTTTCGCCCGTGATGAGAGCAGCGAAAAATGCACGGCGGTGAAAGTCAGAAGTCCGTAGTCGGATGCCGCGTCTTACGGCGATGGTCGCGCTCCTCTTCCTCTTCTCCAAACGGCCTCCGTTGGCCGCGCCCGCAAAATTATTTACAAAATTATTTGAGGGACAATGGGACGGGCGGCGAGCGAGCATGTGTCGCGTCGTGCACGCGAGAAAGCTGCAAGCAAACAAGTTAGCCGCTGCTATCCTCTCGGCGGGCTCCCTCCCTCGAGCATCGCTTACCTCGCTGTCCCGCACTCGAGAACGTCGCCGTTCTCGTGATTTTACCTAAACTGGCAGCTTCATAATTGTTACAACATAACCTGCAGATAATCGCGTATACCAAAGTTTCGGGGACGTTTCGCAACAGTTAGTACAGACAGTCGCGAAGAGAGCGGGAGAGCGAGAGCGAGTGAGCAAGGGAGAGAGAGAGAGAGAGAGAGAGAGAGAGAGAGAGAGAGAGAGAAACGGGTATTTAGCCCCTATTGTCGTGCATGTGCGGAGAGCATGCCATTCTATCCTCGGCGCGTATAGTCGAGGCCTCCTGACCTACAGGTCCCTTTGTATGAGTATACAGAGTCGTGGTTCCACGAGCCGAGCTGCTCGACGCAGCAGGATTCGAGCTTGGTCTATGTTTTGAATGACTTTTTTTTTTCTATTTGGACTTCTACAAGGTGAAAACGTTGCACTTGAATCTTGATTATTGTTACTTCTCGGGATTACGCAAAGTAATAATATATCAATAAATACTTAAATTAGGTATGTAATATTAAAAAAACGATATTTCAAACGTTGTAATTTTATTTTAGTATCAATTGCTTGCATTACTTATTAACTGAACAAAGTTATTTAAAAAACGAGTTATAGTTGGGATACTCGCAAAATTTTTAAATTACGGAAAACGTTTTCTCAACGGAGCGCGAGTTTTAATATCCGAATAGAGTTTTGAGCGTTTGCATTAATCACGCTCGGATTATTATAGACAAAATCTCAAGATTATTCCGGCTTTAAAACGTACTCGAAGACATTGTGCAAAGACGCGTATCTCGCACATACGCGAAAACCGGGAATTACGTAGCTAAATAGAAAGAGAAAGAAGGGGGCCCGGGGGTAGCGGGAGAGAAAGGAGAGAAAAGAGAGAAAGAAGTTCGAGCGAGCGGGGAACGCTCGCAAGCTGCGCGACGTGTGCGCTCCGTGCAAGAGAGCGAGCGCATGAATTAACGCTTGTTTCCAAAAGCCCTAACATGCCCGCGACAATTCTTGAGTGCTGTCTGCCGCAGAGCCGAGAGAACGTCGGTGCTGCCTAGCCTCTCTCTCTCTTTCTCTCTCTCTCTCTCTCTCTCACTAGCTCGCACGCTCGTTCGCTCGCTCGCTCGCTCTCCGGACGACGTCGCTCCCCGCATCCTACGCGCCCTATCTCCTCGGCGAGCCCGCGAGGACGCACACGTATCCAGCGCAACCCTTTCTCATTGCGCAACCGTGCCTCTCGCGCTCTCTTTCTCCGCCAGTTCCTCCGTCTCTCTCTCTCCCTCTTCCTCTCTCGCTCTCTCTCTCTCTCTCTCTCTCTCTCCCGCTGCGTGGCACAAGCGAGCACGTTAAACGCTGGTAATGTTAACGTAAATAGATTATAACACTCTGTTAAACAAGCAGGCCTCGGCTCGCGAACGTATTACTCACGGATCGCGTGACGCGTTCCCCTGTCCTGCCAGCCACCGCGGCTTTTGGTTATCGTCCTACGTGCGCTCTCTGTACGCCTCGACGACGTTGCTGCTTCTGTCCCTCCGCTTTCCCTCTACTCTTTGCTTTGGTCTCTCTCTCTCTCTTTCTCTCTCTCTCTCTCTCTCTCTCTCTCTCTTTCTTTCTCTCCCTTACTCTCTCTTTCTCTGTTCCTCGCTGTTGCTTCCGGAGCGGTCTTCGGACCGACCGATCGCGATTAAACACCAACCTCGTGCCAAAGTCACCGGGAAGCATATGTTTATGCCCCCAAAAATTAATCGTGCCTCCCCCCTCCTTTTCCGCGTTTTTCTCGTGCTGGCACACTTTGCCTCGATTTACCCGCCCCACTCGCTCTCCAACGAGAATCACGCGGCGAACGAAGTTGTCGGCTGACCGCGTGTTTACCTTCTAAAACGGATGCAAAGAGGCTCCTATTTGCAGAACGGCATACAAATCATTCTTATGAGATTTCTGTCTGCGCAAAATCACGGATGCGTTTTAGATCCGATTCCTGGGATCGCTCACCGCCACTTCCTTCTACGGAAGCTTTGCTATTGCGAAGTTGCTCGGGAATTCTCACGGCCATTCACCGAGAGCGAGACAATGCCGCGGCGGCACCCGTTAAACTTTAACTTCCTCGCAGACGCGCACGAGTCGCGAGTCGGGAGTCGCTCGCTGCTAGGCCCTCGCCCGCGATCTCTCCTTCAAATTTCACTCGAGACGTATTTAAGCCCTCCTCCCTTCCTCTCACCGGGGTTCGACCGCAAAATTTAAGTCTATGATTTGAAGGAGCATTTATATTGCCGGGGCTTTTTCTTCTTCTTTTTCTTCTTCTTCTTCTTCTTCTTCTTCTTACCTTCTTGGGATTACCGAGGTTCCGCTCGCCTGCATCACGCCCGGCATTGTTTACTTTTAAAACTTTTAAAACCGCATGCGCGGACGGATACGCGCACGCTTTCATTACTCTACTCGGCTTGCTCCAATTTCGACTCCGATCGCTATCGGGGCAGCTCGTATATTTTCCTCCCCGTCTCTCCGCCGCCGGTACATTAGCCGTGAGCGTGGGGCGCTATCTCTTAATCCGGCTTTCTTATCTCCCTCCTCGGATGCATTTGGTTCGTCTTTGGCGCCCCGGTCGGGGGACACTTTTCTCTCGTACCGTTGGCTATTTTATAGTCCGTAAAAGGTGCAGGATGTGGGGAGGCGACCCTCTGGACAAAAGTAGAAAAGCTTGACGTACGTCGAAGCGACGCCGCCGACGAGTAAAGCGCTATTCGGTAGGACAATAACGCCGATGGAACGCGTTGCTCGCGTGTATGTATACACATTTCGCCGACTAATGCATTTTTACGGAGGGCTAAAATCATTTATAAAGCTGTAAATGTGGGCTTATTGGTCAGTGGGGTCGACGTACCGCGCTCTTACGTATACCGATAAAACTTCACTTTCGTTTCCGCCGGACATGACCAGTCACTCTCGCTCTGGCTTCTTCTTTTATCTCTTATTTACAACTCTTTTATACGCCGATTCCATCTCAATCACATCTGTCTATGGCTCAACGAAAGCCTTATATTCGTGAAACCGCAGTGACGTAAACGTTCCTTCGGTTTTTTTTGCTCAAAATATTATTTACCTTCGGGCTATTTCAGGATTTTATCGAACCAAGTAGCTTGATATTTTCTAAGTTTTATTCTCATGCAGCTAAATATTATGATTTTATTCCAATATGCTTATTATTTTAACCGGTTATTTTTGTAGAATATATTATTAATTTATCGGAGAACTCCGAAAGCCGTTCATTTTTTTTTTTTTCTAAATTTTATCTTTACATAATTCGTTCGAAATCAAAATATTCATTAGAAGTGAAAAAATGTCAAATGATTTTATCTTTAAAGAAAAACAAACAAAAAATTCATGATTAAAGAAAGATAAAATAAAATTTTAAATAAAATATGAAATGAATTGTTTTGTTTGAAAGTTTAGAAGGTGTCACAAAAACGCACGCCTTTTTAACCCTTTAAAAAGCAGAAGCCACTACAAATGCACCCTATTTCTTCAGTTTTTTCTTTATAGCATAAAGAATCTAAGTCACTCTAGGTCGCTCTAATCTTTTCGAATGGAACAGTGGATGCTTAGGGAACAAGTTTCTTTGCTCAAAATTTAGAGTAGCACTGTATATAATTAATTATAAACAATTAATAATGAAAAAATAAAGACTTTAAATTAAATTCAATTGTAAACTCATTTTACACACAAATTTACTGATATTTGGTACACTAAGGTTTTGAAGGTCGCTGATTACAAATCCAGTTTTGATTCTAAAAATTCAAAATGGTGAATCAAATATGGAAGGGGGAGGAGTGAAAATTTGAAAAAATTTACAAATTTGTTTTATATTTTTTTTTGGTCAGATATCAAATCGAATTGTAAACCCTCCAAAATAATGGATGCATAGAAGAGACTTTAGTAGATATTGAAAATGAATAGAAATATAAAAAAAAGTTACAAAATAAAAAAAAAGTAAAAAAGAATAAAAGAAAATATGGAACTAGTTCCTACCCACGTCTACGTCGTTAGTTATAGATCATGCTGAGAGGGAGAATCAGATGTAGTAGTAGACTCTTTGTGACGCTAAAATCATAATTAGTGATTCCAAAGATCTTTATAAAAAAATTAGCATTTATCTGCTAATTTTTGAATATGTTGTCCGCCATTTTAAATTTTGAAAATCTGACTTCAGATTCATAATCAGCGACCCAAAAAACCTTATGAACCATTTTGACTTTGATGATGGGTTCTTTTAAAAAATGTGCCCTTCAAAGGGTTAAAAGGTAGGGTAAAATAAAAAACGAGCGAAACGAATGAAGCGATTTGACGATTGATAATTGATATTACTGAAATTGTGATCGCTGGTAGCGGAGCTAGGGCGGGAGGAGGAAGGTAACATATACGTTTATATGTACACTCGACGATTCGCAGTAACTATTAGCGCCCCCAGCGATATTCCTAGCGCAATATTCAAATCTATGGCACGATGGAAGTCATGTCTGCTTCGTATAGATTGCTCAGCCCCG
>OX465096.1:413272-530772 GCA_949987625.1 Chalcis sispes
AGCATTTTTATTTAAGCGTATTTTTTATGCTGTATAGTTAAAGTAAACTGTAAAAATACAATAGTAATAAATTTCAAAATTAATAAATTTTTTAACATTCAATAACGATGGAGTTACTTTTTAGCCGAAAATATATATTTTATAAAATTTTTCGTGGTACTTCTTTTCCAAGTCCATATTAAATTAATAACTTAGAAATTTTTTTTTAAGTTACTGTGCTAATTTTTTAAAAACTGCTTATTATTATTATTATTATTATTATTATTATTATTATTATTATTATTATTATTATTCTTTTTCCGTACTACTAAAAATATTATTTTAAAAATACTGAATTATTTGAAGAAGAAGAAGATAAAAAAAATTAATAATTATAATAGCAGTGATGAGATGGGGAGGAAAAGGTTTTTCGAAGAGGGGAATCGCGAGAAATCGTTGAAATGAGCAAGTGCGGTTTCATCTGCCGAAGGGCGATCTGTCATAGCGTGCATCGTTACCAGCGAGGAGAATTATCGAGATTGCAGATTGCGGGAGTATCAAGATCCGATGAATGGCGCTTGAATTCATCTTGCGATTTTCTCGCCGAAGGCAAAACCGACGAGAAAATGCAATCCCCAACTATTCTCTAATCGTTCTTGCCCATTTTTTATTTTTATACATGGATAATAAAAGTTTTTAACGATTTATTCAAACTATCAATACGTAACAAAATTTATTTACAACTCGATTACTTTTGTATCTATGTTAAAGCTATTTTATTTACAGTTTTCGCATCAATATTGCACATATTCTCCATAAAATTTATTGATTGATAACGCACACGCCCAAATTTGCTATTTTAATCATATATTCATCAATATTACGTATCTTCCATTTTTTTTTTTCTCCAAATTTTAACAAACGAAAAGACCCTCGATCCTCTTATAAATAAAATTTTCAACTGTGTTAAAGTATATTCTTTCGCGTAATAAAGAATCTTCGTATCTTAGTCCACAGCAAGAATAAACTTTTGCGCTGCTCGCCATCGAGTTAGACAATTCTCCTTCGATAGATAATCGTTAAAAAACGTGAATATCGCGGGGATGAATATCGGGAGAAAATTTGATGGCGAAAATTCGGCGAAGAATAAGTTTGTCAGGGTGTCAGCCAAGACGCAGATCAGCCGAGAGATGAAAGAGAGCTGGAGTTATAGAGTATAAAGGGAAGGGGACAACGGTAGAAGTCGGATGGCTCGATTCGGCAGCAGCAGTCAGCCGGCGGGCACGTCGAGGATCGAGAGACGCGCCATTTCATTCGCAGACTGCCGATACCGTCGCTGGCTGCGCAACCCCTTTCCAAAATATCTCATTTCGAAACGCCTCGAGCTCAGGATGGATTACAAACCTATCTATTACTTCCACTGTCCTTGCAACTCCCCAACCGACGAACTCGCGAATCGACCTAGCAAAGAGTCTTATAATTTTCCGTCGAGAAATCCTCCACCTATATTTTTAATTTATTTTATCACTGATTCAAATAAAACGGCGACTCCAGTGTCTTTTTCATCGTTCGACGTTGAAGAACGCGCCAAGTAAAATCGCAGCCCTACATTGATTTTGAAACCACGACTTTTCGGTCTAAAAAATCTTTCGATTTACCATGTTACCATATTACGAGGAGGAACAATATATTTTTCCCGTTGTAAATTTTAATCGAGAGTAGTTTATTTCGTCGGTCAATTTGTACAGGTCTTGATGATAACTGTGCAGGAGTCGAAGCGTCTCGTATTCGTGAATCGAGCCTTTCTCGCGGAATCTTCTCGTTGCTGGAAGCACCGCCGGCATTATCCGGGAAGGCTATTCTTGAAAAAATGAAAAGGAAGGAGAAAATGTTATTCGAGGTACGCGAGGCAAGTCTTGGCTGCATGTCTCGCGCACGAAAGTACAAAAGCGAAAGCGGCGATATAGGCTCACGAGCGTGAGCCACATAAGGGGGACGAGGGAAGAGAAAGAGAGAGAGAGAGAGAGAGAGAGAGAGAGAGAAAGGGGCCGAGAGAGGCCGAGAAAAAGAAAGACGAAAAGGAGAAAATCCGGTAATTCGCGTTTGCGCGCGCGTTCGCGCGCCGTTGGGGTGGAATCCGCGCGCGGGGTCGGGAAGCAACCGCCGGGGCGCCTCGGGCCGGTTCGAGCCCGCCAGTGGCAGCAACGGCACCTCTTAGTCTAATTGAAAACTCGAGAGGAATTGAAAATTGCGATCGCAAATTGCGAGCTGCTTTAGGCGGAAGCGGCCCGAGAGCCGCGAAGCTCGACGACGCTAAGCCGGAGACGGTCTCGCGCCCCGCCAGAACGAAGATCCAGTGTTTTGTCTTGAGCCGCGCGGCGAGGCTCCCTCCGGTTCTCGGCTGAAAGACGGAGGGGCGAGAATCCAGCTCGTGCGGGCCATTCTTTCGGAAGAGTCGTCAATTGTTGGGCGCGAGCTAACTCGGCGAGGGTTGATTTTTCCGCGTAGGGCGCTCGCGGGGCGCGGATGCAACTGCGCCGGCGACGCATCCCATTAGCTAGCCCCCTCGGGGCCACGAGCGCCGCGACGGACTCGAGCTCGAAATTGGTCGAGCTAAAGAACTCCCTCGCGCTAATATCTCGCGCCGTAATGTATCTCTATAGGCGCGGGCGCGTGCGAGCTCGAAGCTTTGTGCGCGCGACGCGACGCCAGACAACGGGGCTCGAGCGACGACGAGCTCCGCGAGCACAAAGATCGCCCGGCGCGAGCGACGAGTTTTTATTCGGGAATGCACTTCCGGAACATTAAACGATTACTTCTGTCCCTTTTGCGCTCTCGGCGCGCGGGGGCTGCTCAAAGTAATAGCGTTTGTGCTGCAGACTCGGATTCAGAAGAAATTCCTAGCGCCATTCAGCGGCGAATCGCAGCCTTGGCAGTATCACTCGGGAGTCGGAGGGGGGAGAAGGGGGAAGCGGGGAGAGACTGGGTTTGTTTAGGAACCGTGCGATGTAAACGCTTCTTTTTCTCCGGCTAACGTCGCGAAGAATGGCAATTCTTCCTTTCGCTTTCGAATACCTCCGCTAAGTGCGACGATAGTCGCTATTCCTCGTGGCAAGTGATGCTTTTGTAACACGTTGTGTTTCCACGAGACACAGCGACGCGGGGACTGTTCACCCGCGCGAGTTATTGTACAAATGGGTAATATCGAAATCGAAATACCGCGCCGCGTGTCAATCAGCGCTGCAGCGGGCGGAACTTTTGCTTATTAAGTGCTTCAAAGAGCGGGAAGGAGAAATTTAACGTTTGTTTAATTTTATTTATTTATTTACGTCATAGCGGGACTTTTAGTCGGGCTGAATTTAATTTGGAGAAAGATCATTAAATTTTAGTTGACAGAATTCTTTGTTGGTTTTTTTCTAGAAACATAATTAACGAAAAGGGCATCTTTTAAAGCGATAGCGAGGAAAGGGAGAGTGCAATTTAAAGTCCTGCATTGGCGTCAACGCACCCTGCGTTCAGTGAAAGGAAAAAACGAGGGAAAGAGAAGGAGGCGCGCAACTCGCGTTAATCAAAAGTGCCGGCGCTCGTTACCGAGATTAAGGATGCTTTATCGCCGATATTTAATTAAATGATAAAACGTTACGGCCATGAATTTTACAAATTCAACTCGAATGCGGATGAACAGAGACGACGACTTGAGTATACACACAAAAGAAGTAGCACTACGGAACTTGGCCCCTTTTCTTTTTTCTCCCTGTTTTTCTGTATTTGTGTAAATGAGCGTTTTAATTATTTCCAGAAAAATATTGTCAGGCTGATAAAAGAATTTATCATTTCGTGCGCGTTTCACATTATTGAAATTATTTTAAACATTATTTATTTATTTATTTAATGACGATTTTTTTAAAGGCCTGGCATTCAACTTATCGCAATTCGCAATTTATAATTTTGGTAATATTGTACTCTAAATTTTGCACTTGATCAATTTTTTATCAGATATTAAACGGGTTATAGTTAAAATAATTGATTAATTGCTGATAAATAAACTAATTTTTATTTAACATTCATCACTTTGAAACATTTTAACAGAGTCGCGAATCAAAAACTAAACGATAATACGCCATTTAGCATCATTATTTTAACTCTCGTCTTCATTTTCCAGCCTTCCTTTTTGATTTCTTTATTGCTTCGCTTCAGATTTTTCTATGCATATTTTCAATCGCTACAGAATCTAAAATCTAAAATCTTTCTGTTGCTTACATTGTTTGATCGCAATAGTTTTTTGGTCTTCTTTTATTTTTGTCTCGTTTTCCGCGACTTTACTTATTTCTCGCTAGTCGCTCTTTCGATCTCCCTTTCACTCTTACGCGTTCGCCCGTTCGTCGGTTCGTTCGTTCGTTTGTTCGTTTATTCTCTCGCAACCCCTCTAATTTTCTTCGGAGTTCAGCTATGCACACAATATTATGAAATAATTGCGCGCTGGTCGTTACATTCACCGTCTGTTTCCGTCGGCTCGTTATGTTTCCGATGCAGAGAATCGTATGTTTATGTAACTCTTTCGTTGCTATTTTTTTCGGGCTTTTTTGCGTTGTTTTTCCATTTGGTTCGTAAAAAGTGCGCAAACTTCAATGGGGAGGTAATTTGCGAATGTAATTCCGTTTACAACGTATTTTGTTCCGCGCTCCCAGTGATTTCTTTTTATTACGGCGCAAAATCATTATAAAGCAGCATTATTTTCAATATTATTGCGCTCGCGCAAACACTGAAATGTTATACCGAAGAAAATGGCTTTCCGAGTCGCTTGATAAAGTAAATTTTTTTTTTTAAATGCGAAAAAACAAATTGAAAATATATTTTGCGCGTTGATCGTGGAAAAAATTTATTGGTTTTAGAGAGAAAATTACTTTTGCAGCGCGCGAGCATTAAGAGGGCGATTTAAATTTTTCATCGGGAATTCAATTTCGGAATAAAAGAAAAGGAACAAGAATCACCTATTGAGCTCGAAATTAAACGTCAAGAGTGAATTTTCGAGAGAAAGATTAATATTTCTGCGCCTCGGCGTATTCGTCGCACGGCAGCGATGTCCGCGTAAGCGGCTCCGAGCGGACGCAAGAAGCGGGTAAGTTAGTTCGAGAAAGGAGCAAAAATCCTCGAACGTAAACGAGCGGATATGTCCCGCTCCTCGCCGGAGCTCTTATTTCCCCGGTCGAATCGAAACTCTCTCGTCCAATATTGCGTCTCTCTCGTAATGAGTCAGGGAGTCTGACTGAAATCCGAGGCAGTGGCTCTCCGCGAGGAACTCGCCGGCTCCCGAGCGCCCGGCAAGGGGCGCGCGAGGGTCAGGTTGCGAACGGCGAAATAACCGGGAAACGCCACTTTAAACGTGCAATTGCATCGCCAGGAATCAGACTCATTCCTCTCGACTCGAGCGTTTCTCTCTCGCGTTCTCGTCTCGAGCGCGCCCGTCGTCACCTTCTCCTTCGTTTCTCTTGTCCCCGCGCTCCCCTCCCCCCCATCGCCTCTCGGCTACGCAACCACCCACCGACCCTTCGAGATTGCTGAGCTATTCTCGCAACTGAATGTTTCATTAAGGCCACCCGGTATTGCTCTTAGATAACTCTACGAGGGGTAAATGAAATTTCCGCCATCTCCGATATCGCGCGAGCGAGTGCTACCTTCTGACTCGGCTCCTTCGACACTTACTCTCACTGTCTCTCTCTCTCTCTCTCTCTCTCTCTCTCTTATTCTCACACTCGGAATACCAAGGACCGACGACTTTAATCAGAGACCATTGCGACGCTTCGACGGAAATATCAGACGGATTCGAAGTTCTTCCGGAAGCCGAACGAGAGAAGAGACAGGAGACGAGACGAGATCTTGGACCAAGCGGATATAAAGTTGCCTTTTCGAAAGAAGAGAAGAGCAAAAGTTGCCTCGTGAAAGAAAATACAAAAAATAGTTACTCGAAAAAATATGGAGACATTTGTGCTTATTAAAAAATTATTGATTGGAACTCTGCTCGTCGTATACATTTTTTAATTCGACTTTATCGATGATCAGACTGTGATATTTGTTTCAGTTTATGCTCCCGTTATTTTTGAATGAAAAAATTTGATGCGCCATGTTGACTTCCTTTATATCCAAGTTACGGGATCTTACAGAAAATGTAACTTTGCCTTGCGGTGAACTTTTTAAATATATTCGCCAGTTGAATAGAAAGATATTCTTTGAGCGACGTCGTTAATTAAAAATATTACGAAAAAATGAAACTTTAAAGAAAAAACGGAAAGCCATTAGGAGTGAATAATCGCACGGACCGGTAGCTTTCGCGACCACAGCCGGTAATCGGCGCATCCATCGGTTCACGCGGAGGTGGCCGTTGGTTCGCGTAAAGAAAAAGAAGCGAAAGAGCGGCGAGGGGCTGCGCGGTCGAGATCGAGACGCGTCCGCGTCCTCGAATGCGAGGAACCCCGTATCGGCGGATGTGCGAGCGCGCACGAGGAACAGACATACTAGTAGTCCCGCGCGTATAGGCATAAAGAGCGAGAGGAAAAAGAGGGAGAGTGGAAGGGGAAAGGGGCTGCTCTGGCGCGTTTGCTCGGCTGCTGTCTGCTGTGCTCATTTCCGCGATCTTCAATTAATGAAACTCGGGTGCAGTCGCGTCGCATGTCAAATAAATATGTCTCTCGTAGCCCGCGCGGCCCCCATCCCGCGCTCCGGGCGGGCTGCCTCCGCAGAAGGCGAACTCGCGCGATTCCTCTCTCGGATGGGTACGCGCGCGCGCGCGCTCGCTACGTACGCGGCTCTCGCTCCGTCTTGTCTCCTTCGTTCCTTCCGCTGGCGCTCCTCGTGGATGAATCGTCGGTCGGTTTGATCCGGAACGAAATCGTGCCTATTCGCTCGGCTGTGCGGCTGGAGCAGCCGACAGTCTTCTCGCGAGCTTTCCGCGGCAATCAAAACCAGCCCCTTTCTCCACCTCGCGGGCGTCCCGCGCACGAGCCATCTCCTTGTCGCTGCTGCTTTTTAGACTGCCTTAATTATGCACTGAGCAAATTCCAGGATTGAAGCTGTGAGCGCACGACAACCAAGCTCGACTAAAATTTATTAAAAATCCGTTCGCGCTCAACAAAGACTATAAGATCGAGAGAAAGAGAGAGAAAGAGAGAGATAGATAGAGAGAGAGAGATAGAGAGAGATAGATAGAAAGGTCGGATTTTTGACATATGGCGGAAGACTGACTCGAAATCTCTGATTAATATTTTCTTTTCACCTCGAAAGCGAAGAGAGAAAAGAAGCATGTTCGAATGCAAGGAATTAAAAGAAGATAAACTCGACACACAAAAAGATAATAAAAGTCTAGCGACTGAGCGGCAGCGTCTGATTTTGCCGTTACCGTTACTACTTGCGTTTTCGTGCGGCTTATGTCGCTGCTGACTGACGCTGTGTATTTCGAGTCGGGATTCTACCGTTCACTCTTTTTCCTTCTCTCCCTGTCTCTCTCTCTCTCTCTCTCTTTCTCTTCTCTCTCTATCTTTCTCTCTCTCTCTCTATCTTTCTCTCTCTCTTCCTCTCTCTCTCTCTTCCTCTCTCTCTCTTTCTCTCTCTCTCTCTCTCTCTCTCTCTCTCTCTCTCTGTCTTTTCTCGTGACACACCGCGTGCCGCAAGACCGACGAAGAAGGGCGCCTAGAGATCTTTATTCTTATTAGTCCAACAGTGATTTCTGCAAAATTAAAATTGCCTAAGGAGGTATCATTTGCTTTCCTCTTGCTGAGCCTCTATATCTTGCCTCTTTCTTCCCGCTTTCTCTCTCTCTCTCTCTCTCTCTCTCTCTCTCTCTCTTTTTCAGCCCGCATTTCACCTTCGTTCTTCTCGCGCCAAGCACTTTGTGCAGCCTTGCGCCACCCGACCAAGGGAACCGACCGGCAAGAGCTCCTCTGATCTTGCTCCTGCGGATAAGTGCTCGGCTTTACTTGCCTGCAGGCGACTATCGGTTGACGCATGTCTCTACCTCTCCAGTTCTTTCTCGCTTTTCTTTTCGCATCTTCTTCTTCTCTTTATTTGCTTTTATGCGCTCTCGAAACCGAGACGACGTCACGATGCGATTGCCTCCGCCTCTCGGCAGGTGGTTGTTTACATTTTATTTGTGGCGCGCCTCTCTTCATTTTTTCCGCGTTTTTGAATGAGTCGTTAGTCGCGGCGGCAAGCAAAAGAGAGAGAGAGAGAGAGAGAGAGAGTGAGAGAGATAGATAGATAGGTAGATAGATAGAGAGAGAGAGAGAGAGAGGGAGCTACTCGGTGTCGTTGGTTAATTTTCTCGGAATCACCAAAGACAAGATTGACTTAGGTATAAACGCGGGGCTGAAAAGTGGCTCGTGAGTGGACGAGACGGAGAGAATTCATTGTCTCAAAGGCCCTCGGGCGCAATTTAACCTGGAAGCACCCTCGTCGGTAGTTCGCAGAGAAATTCCAGTTGACAAACGGATTGCCTTTGACCTCGAGTCGAACGATACCGGAAAGAGAGAGGGTGTTCGCTATCAAACGCCCGAGAAGCCGCGGCATCCGCGCGAGTCGCGCCGTTCCCTCCCGGCCGAGTGGTCGTCCCTCGCTCCTGCAACCGCCGTCGCAACCATCGCCCGTAGTCGAATCGATTTGGAATTTCTGCGGCCCCGCGAGCAATCGACACCGTCTCTCTTACTCTCGGCTGCCGCCACCCTTCCGGGGCTTTCCTTCTCTTCCGCGCAATCGGTCGGCCGCAGCATTTTGGTTGCACATCGTCGGCCGATACCTTAATCGCTTCAAAGTCGTTTGTACCTCTTGACCGAGCTCGATTCTCCATCGAGAGTTTATCGGATATTTTTTGAAAATTATCTCCCTCCTATTATGGTATATACACCACGAAGAAGATTAAAAAAGACAGTTTTATAAATCTTGTTAAAAATGTTTAATTGGCGTTAAAAAATAATGAATCACTCGGGGAGTGAGATTAATTGCGAGCTCTTGGATCAAATTAACGCCAAGATAGTCCAACGATTTCTTATAATTTATAAAACTGTCCGATGTGGCATAAAATTGAAATTTTATTGCTGAAACAAAACAGAGCGTAGCCCATGAAATATAATAAAAATTATCGTATTCGGAGCTCAATTCAAAGCGTCCGAAGCCCGCGTATATATCGCGTGAAATCTCAGTGGAAGTTCATTATTCCCAAAAAGTTGAAATAACAAAACGGAAAAAAAAGGAAAGGAACAAGCGAGTGGGAACTGAGAAAAGATCGATGCCCTCGCCTCCCTAAAAGTATAGCCAAACGAGCTTCCCGTGCTTTCCTTGGGTTCGCGCTCTCGTTACCGTTAAATTTATTGTAATTAATTTCCCTATCTACGCGCGCATCGCCGGATGGACGAGCGGCTGGTGCTGCAAGGTCTTCTACAGGTGTATATTAAGCGAGAGTAGGCGTCCTCGTTCGATACGCCGCGGGTACGCGGCCAGAGGCGGACGCGGCTTTAAACGCCGTTCAATCCGTACGTTTGCTCGTTCGCCCATTCGCTCGTTCGTCCGTTCGTCCATTTGCTCTTGACTCGCGCGTAGAATTAAAGCTTGGCATACGTAATGACGCGGCGGGCGCGCGCGCTTATCCGAGCATAAGAATGGGAACGGCATCGTAGAAGCGTACACACAATCGTACACACAGACGCACAATGTAACGCAACGTAATCTGTAATTAGCGATCCCGATTAAAGTTATTTACGAGCCGGCCGCGCTCACACTGTGTCAGCCATTGTATTTTAATTCCATTTAACGTCTCTTCGCGCTTGCCTTAAAAGCAGCGCTAGCAACGTCGCTTCGAGGATTGCCGAGAAGGAAACGAGGAGCGATTCCTACTTACTTTTTCCTACCTTATATACTACACATTTACTGATTACCAAATCGGATTAATCGCAGACGGTTGCTGCCTTCGAGCTAGCTCCCTTTCTCACTTTTTATTCACGTTTTTTTCTATCCTTCCCACAACATCGCATCGGCGATAATTTACTTCTTTCGTTTGTGAATAACGCTCGAATTTCCCATCGATAAATAATAAGAATCATTAAATGCAAAATTAATTGACTCTTTTTATCAACGCGATCGATAATTAAACTTCGCTTCGACAGAGCAAACACTGCGAAATACGTGCCATTCAAAAACTTTTTAATATTCGAGCATATTTACTCGTCAAAAAACTGCATTTGAATTGCAAAAAGGATTTTCCGTTATTAAAAAGTATTAAAAAGCATATAACGAGTACATTTTGTGCGGCATGAAACCGTATGCATTTTCATTAATATCAGAGAGGATTGTATTATTGTTAGATTCTAAGTTGGATTTAGAATTCTTTTTATAAAAAATACCACATGTGAGGTCATTAGCAGTGGGCATTAAAATGCAGCAATGATTGTTTTTTTCCTTAAAGCCCATGGCAACGCGTGAGTGGTCCCCTTCATAATTCATTATAACAAGTTGATTTCACAAGATATTAACTCGAGCCTATCTGTGTGCCATCGTAATAAATGCTCGAGTTGTGCAGGAAGCGACGTTTATCAGAAATCATCCATCAGTTCACGTGCATTCAGTTATCCGCCCGACTCGGGAGCGAGAAACCTACTCACCTTATACAATGCGACTCATTAATTCCACGAGTGCAGGCTTCTCTCTCTCTCTCTCTCTCTCTCTCTCTCTTACACACACACACACGCGCGCGCGCTCTCTCTCTGTCTCTCTCTGTCTCTCTCTCTCTCTCTCTCTAATTCTATCTCTCTCGTCGATGGAAAATGCGATTCCAGGCCCTTTTCCTTTAAGCGTCTGCAGACATTATATTGTATCGTGCGATAAAAAAAGAAAGCGTCGAACGCGCTCCGTACGCACTGCCGGCATAATGACCTTCTTAGTATAGTTAACCAGCCACTAAGCGAGCGTAGGCAATAATTATAACTACAGACTGTATGTACGCAGAGCCGGAGCTTCTGCTCGCTTGAGGGAAAATGCGCGCTCATGCGTCGCGACTTTCTCGAGATGGCTTTGCTTGTCCGTCTGGCCCGTGCGCATACATGCGTATGCATGCGTTTTTCCTCGATTGACGCGCTCCCGCAAAAGGCCCTCGAAAGGCCCGCGAGTACCGAGATAAAGTTAATCAGCCTCGTTGCCTCGTTCCCACCTCCCCCGGGAATCCGCCTGTCTTCTAGAATCGATGCGACGTCTTGACTCTCTCGCTGCGTGATAAATAACACTCGCAACGCGTATAAATTGCGTAAGCCTAACAATATGCAAACACACGTAACGCGGGGTGCAAAATTTAACGACTCTTCTCGCCTCCCGGCGGCGCAGCAGAGTCGACGTGTAACGGCTGATCCATAAAAAGCACGCCCTCCGCTCTTCCTAGCTTGCCTCACCCTTTCGGCTTATCGCTCGGTCCGCTCAGAACAAACATCGTGAAAAAGCCGAAGAGCATCAAGAGCGAGTCGGCGAACGAGCGGCACCGGTATCCGTTATCAATCTCATTTTCCGTCCGTCCCTCTCCCGACGTTCGCCCTCTTTGGGGCACCTCTTTGCTTCCCAACGAACGAGAGAGAAAGAAACCCGGAGCAGTTTCTTTAGGTAAGGGGATGAATATTCATGTTCTCGCTCACTCGCCATCGGATGTCAGTGGCAATCAAGCGACGAGGACGAAAAAATGGCGAAAAAGTAAAGGCTACCCGGCGCGCGTCGACGTCGTGCTACCCTCGTTAGTGCGACTCGTTGACGGAGTCGCCCGTCGCCCTCGTCGACGTCGTCATCCTTGTCCTTGCATGTTGTTCGATGGGGATGAAAAAGAGCTTTTGCACGCCACGTTAAAGCATTACGAGAGGCGCTACCGTTACCTTACCCTTATCTACTCGCACCCTGTGTGCCGCTCAGCCATGCACTTTTTTATATTTTTTCGCCATTGATTAGTCCGACTTGATACTTCTTTTTATACTTTACCCCGATGGTCTCGGAATTTCTTGCAATTTTTCCATTGATTTCCTTGTAGTTATTAGCTTTGAAATATTGACAGTACATATCGAGTAAAATTTATAACGTAGTATAACACATATGTAAAGAGAGCGATGTCGTTAATGAAACCAAAAAATTCAGCAACAGCAGCATTTTATAGTATTTTATAATTACAGGAGTACACGGATCTCGCATCGAAGCCACAGATTGGCTGTAGAGCCAACGACTGTTTTCAGAGCGTAGTATCAGCAGATCAGCAGCGGCATACTTTCCCTCCCGCGATCCGAGCGAACGCCCACGTAATATCCCTCGGCGTCGTTTTTCATCCGCTTTCCGTTTGATAACGAACGGACGAGACTTTGCAAACTTTTTACCGATAATTATGCTCTGTTTAACTTGCAAGCGCTCAAGATCTTCCCCCTCTCCTAGTCTACTCGAATTGCCCTCTCGATTCGATTCTTTCACGTCAAAGATAGCTTGCAAAATAATCGACGCTCATAAATTGAGGCTATCGCGCGTTTGTTGACGGGATGGCGGGATAGTTTTTCGGCGGTTGGTATCGAAAAGGTAAGTAAGTAAATCGGATCGTAAGCAAAATTTGCACGCGAGCGAGAAGGCTACGAGCGGGTTGATGCGTCAGGTTTCTCCCGGTGTCGCTCCGAGAGCGTTAGAGGCGAGCGAAAGCGGAGGCAAGAGTTCGCTATGCTCGCGTCTAATTGTCCCGGGGATAGATAATTTCGCGGCGCGGGATTTGCATACGTTTCCTCGTGCGCGTCAGTCGGGCAATTAGCGATCGCTGATTAAGACAAGCGGGATAGACGTTGCTCTCGGGAAGCAGCGGGAGCCTCGGGCGGGCCGGCGCTCTCCGATGTCGGTGATTGATACGCGAAAAGAGGGAGCGAGCAAGCGAGCCTGCCCAAATGCTCATCGCGCTCGATCCGACGAATCGCACCGCGTATTGTATGCTAATGCACCAGCGGCAATCGGCGGCTAGACGTGTTCCGCCGAGATCGTCGAGCGAAGCCGCGCGAGTGACGTAAGCCTAGCGGCTCGCTCGTTTTTAAATTAAGTTAGCGCGAGCTCAACCGAGGTACCCGTGCGCTATAGATTTTGCGGATTTTTTTCTACCGGCTGTTCATCTTGAATCTACCAGTATTTTCCAAGTTAACCTTAACTGTTTTGAAGACGGGCGTTTCCCACGAGATCGTTGCTCTACTCTTTCCAAGATAATTTATTATTTCTGTTTGTCGATAACGCGCACTTACTGTTATCATTGTTCTATTGAATATTCGTCATAAGTATCGCATGCATCATAACGTACGGTGATTGAAACGTAAAATTTCCTTGTTACGTTGACTAAGTATAAGTCCATCATGACAATGAAAAAAGTTGTTGAGTTGAAATTTTTTAATGACAAATATTATATAAGCACGTTGCGTTTGGATAGATATTTTCAGCAAAGAATCCTGCAAGAAAAAAGAATAGTTTTAACGGAACGCGAAATTTCTGAAATTGACATCGTAACTTCGCATCGTTAGCGCAATTATCGTTCCTACACTTTTTAAGTGTTTCCTACCTCCGCTCTAAACTAAAACATTCTTTCGTTTGGCGGTGACTGACGTTCAATTCATTCGAATCCACACTCTTCGTTTTCATTATTTTTCAACAATTAGTCAGAGCTGGCAATTAGAAATATACTATACAGCCTGCTTCTTCCTAATTAGTAAATTATTGTTTGTTTAATTATACCTTACGTAATGAATTGAAAAAGAAGAGGTTGTCTTAAATCGAAAAAATTACTGAACTAGATAGATTTAAATGCTTTTAAAATATTAATTATTTAGGTAAGTAAAGCTTAAAAAATCATAAGTATAATATACCTAAATATAATAAAAAAGCCATAGTTTAGTGAGCAAACGGCTTTCTTTGGCAATGCCCGCACGAAAAGTCCCGCGCGTCTTAAAGGCAATTAGATGTCGTAGGCAGCGCGAATCGTTATATGGAAAAGTGGGTTTCCGCCGATTCGACGCCGCTATCGGGATCATCATTGGGCAACCTTCTTCGCACACGTTTGCTCCGTCATCCTATTGAAAAGCGGAGGCGGGCTGTTCCCACGTGCTGAAACATAACTCGCAATAATCCAAAGTGATAGTAGGTTAAGTCATGACCGATGCTATCGTCTCGAGTAATTGCCTCGCCGATTCTGCCAGGGAACGCCGGCGGATTTTGCGTTTCACCGAGCGACGCTCTCCGCTCCCCCGATCTTGTCACCTAAAAGCGCGCAAATGCTAATTTGCTTTGCAATCTTGGCTAATCTCACTTCCTTGCTTGCTCGTTCGCTCGAGGCTCCACCTCCTCCTTCGTCGCTTACGCGGATTCTTTGTTTAAAATTTTTGCAAAAAAGTAAAACATCCACCGCTCGGACGATCTTATCCAATTTTCTCGATATCATCATCATCATCATCATCATCATCATCATCATCATCATTATTATTATTATTATTATTATCATCCGATTCAAAAAGAGTACGTATAAATTTTTATCTGCGCATCGGATGACATTTACAGCCGAAGCAGTTAAACGTATTGATTCGTTTGTGGAACGACGTACGAGAATTTCCACATCATTAAGGGGCACTCGAAAAATTCGCTAAAGTGCCGTGGCTCTTCGGTATAAGTCCTTTTCTGAATCGAAGAAGGAGCAGCGAGAACAAAAACGTGGAAGGAAGGAGAGAAGTCGTTGTCAATAAAGGATGGCAATTTCGAGACGTATAATCAACGGATTAGCCATTCGAATGGATCAGAAGAGAGTGTAGAAGCCAAGGGAATGAGAGTAAAAGAGAGAGAGAGAGAGACAGAGAGAGAGAGAGAGAGAGAGAGAAAGAGAGAAAACGAAGCCGTGTATGGTTAGCTAAAAGCGTCGCCGGAGCAGCCATTAACAGAGGGTGGTTTCGGCCGATGCGTACGTCGCGCGCGGCCGGGGTGCGAGAAATGCGATTATAAGTCACCGAGTGTTACCGGCGCCATCACTGTCGCTATCCCATTGATTCGACGGACTGTATGCGCTTTCGATTAATTGATTGGATGTACGAGGAAAACAGCCAACGGAGATTAAAGGAATACTCTCGGAGCTAATCAAAGCGGAATAAACATTGAGCAACGGATTCATTCGGATAACGAATTTTTATTACCGCGTGCATACTGCGCCCACACCTTCGCATACTTTTTATTAACATTAACGCGGAATGCTTACAAGCTCGGAATTTATCGCTGGCAGGACCAGCTTTGACGTCGCCCGCGCGAAAATGCCGCGAAAAATATCATCGAATATGTTTTTCGAAAAATACATGTTGGAAATTTTTGGCGCATCTTTTATTTATAAATACAGCCACGCGCGCGCGCGCGCGCGCGTGCACTGAATTTAAATGTATAGTATATTCGCGAGTCGTGAACAATGCGGGCTAGGTAATAAATTGACTCGATTTGCGAGTTCCGCGGGCTGGCCGGCCGGGCCGTTGTTTATAGGAATTCGCGCCAACGAAATTCGTTCTCTCGGGCTGCCCAAGGTTTTCCCAACCAGCTGACGAATAAGCGCGCTGAGCGGATTACCGCCTCGACGAAATCGCGTTATCGCACCTATAGAGTCCTGCGAAGCTCTTCCGCGTTTACACGCGTCCTCGCCTCTACGGAGTCGTCGGACGACCGACGGCCCGCTTCCTTCCAGCGAAAATTCAAGGGACGATTCTTGCAAGGAAAAAATATGCAAAATCGCGAATAATTAAGCAAACGGGAAAAGCTGAGAGGAGAAAATAGAATGGACAAAATATTATATGGAGATGAGGCGAGAAGAAGAAGAGGAAAGGAGAAACGACGGTTCCGGGTTGAAAAGCGCGAGCGGCGCGATACCGAATTCTCGCGGATCTCCCATCGAGAGATTAGCATTTCCGCTTTTCTCTCGACAATTCCTCGTTTTCGTGCGGATTAGCCGTTAAGCTGGGCCCGCTACCGCCGCTGCCGCCGCCGCCGCCGCCGCTGCCGCCGCCACCGTCGAGAATCTAGCTCGATCTTCTTCCCGTCGAGGATAGTATATCGAGTATTATTTCAGCGTGCCATTCCTGTCGCGTTGAAATTCACGCGCGAGCCGTGTACAATCGAGGGGAATAGCGCTAATAACAGCCTGGGAAAATCCAGCGGAGGCAATTGTAAAATAAATTTTCACCAAGAATTTCCACCTCTCTATTTACTCTCGATGCGCTTTTCGAAAACTTTATTCGAATAAACAAATATTCTTCCGCGCTCCGTTAGTTTGTCTAACTTTTAATTACTTTTTCGGTTGTACCGATATCATTATTTATCAAAACGTCGCGAATTCTCCGTGCACGGTAACGAAAATTACCCGAAAGGAAAAGTAATTCCTAGGGGAGTAGGACATGACTCAATCTTTTCACTCGAAACTCGTAAGCAAGTCGCGGCAAAGATCACGGCGGAGAAGTATGCAAAGCAGCGCGCAGCCACTGCTGACGAGTCCATCTTCCATCTCTTCGAGCGATACTTCGCGAAACCACGACCCCCGTCCCCCCACTTGGTCGTTTTCGCATCATTCCACATTGACCCTTCCACGAGCCAAAAACTTACGCCAAACAAGTTTGGCGCCCAACGCCGAACATACGTATGTGCCGCTGCTGCTGCGCGTACGGATGTATAACGAAAGCTCGGCTCGTTCTCTTTGACGGATAAAGAGCTTTCAGGGAGCGGAGTCTCACCTCCCCGCGCTATCGCCTCTCCACCCTTTACAAATCAAAGCAGCGACTATAATAAGCGGGGGAGACGGGGGGAGGGGGGGGGGGGGTAGTCGGGAGGGGATGGCTGGGGCGCGCGCGCGAGGTGGCAAGGAAGAGTCGGCTCTTGGCGAGAAAGAGAGTGGCCGCGCGCGCGCGCTCGTGCACTCGGGGACGATGGCGGATGATGCATTATTGAGTGGACCGGCGTCGAGATGTGCGCAGGGCCGGGGCGTAATCGCACACATCCTCGCGAGATCCGCTAATGGACTCAGTCCGAGCCCTTTCATATCTTGTCCGGCTCTCGCACGCTCTCGAGCCTTTTTCCTCCCGTACCGGCTCCCGGCGCCCTCCCGCCTTTCCGAGTCGGAGCTTTTCTCCTTCTTGTGCGCGGAGAGCGAGATTTTCCCGTCGAGATATCATCCGACGTCGTATTTTTATTGCCTCCTCGTGAGAGGGGCTACGTTTTTTCTCCCTCTAAATATGGATTTTCTGCCGATGATACTTTGCTTCCCTTTGCTTTGCTTTTGTCTAAAGCTTATTTGCACGGTTTTGCACGAAGGTGTAGATATTCGTTGATTTTTTATCCGATTCAATGAGAATTAAATAATTTGACATCTTTTCTTTCTTCTCGATAATTATTTATCGATTGAAAAATTATGATTTTTCAAACGTGTATTCGTTATTGTGCTAAGTAATCAACTAAAGTACAAAAATTTTTTTGCTTTACAATATTTTACATATAGTCACTTTATAATTAATAATCGTCAATTTAATTATTTTGCATTTGAAAATATACAATGGAACTATTGTTTACTAGTTACCGACAACATAATTTTTGGTAAAACTTTAATTGTTTTGAAATATTTTAAAACTTATTAAATTTTTTCAATTAATGAAAGCGACGTTACAAAGAACGTCATTAGTTATTATTAAAATTTTTTAAAGATATTTTAATTTATATGTAGAACCGATATACTTTTTTTTTCAATAGCAAATTATTATTAATTGGCAATAATTTGAGTTGATTAAATTTGAAATATTATCCAAAGATTTTATCAATTTAAATAAAGCTGTTGGTTTGTTACGAGTTTTATAAAAATAAAATATCTGAAAGAATGGTAAAGCATATATTATACGAGGCTAGTAAAGCAGCTACAACGATAAACATTTCATTGAGAATTTAATACGAAGGGAAGTGAATGATACTTTGAATTTTTTATTATACAAGAAATATCCGTATTTTAAGGTCTCGTGCTCGCTGATTACAAATACCTCGCGCGAGTACCGGTGTGGCTTGAGCTCGTAGCGGTGGTAAGCATTGCGAGATGAAAAATAATCATGCGAGTAATTTAATTCGGGAAAGCAGGAAAAATACTTGGCTGCGAGTCGAGTAAATGTAAAATAAATGCGCGAGACTGGCTCTCGGTACCTTCGATTTCCAGGACTGTTCCCTCCCACCCTCCTCCTCCTCCTCATCCCAAACGCTGTCTCACTCTCTCTCTCTCTCTCTCTCTCGCTCTCTCTCTCTCTCTCTTTCTGGCTCTCTCGGAGGAGACGTAGCTCCCATGCGCGGCGGCGGCGCTCGCGCCCTAGCTGCCCGCCATATACGTATTACCTACTCCTACGGACATCAGAGACGCGTTATTATTGGATTACATTTTTAATCCGGCCTCTCTTTCCACTCCGGGAGACAGAGAAAAAGCGAGAGCGAGGAAAGCATCGAGCGGGGGGAGCGAGAGAGGAAGCGGAGGATCGAAAGCTCTCTCTTCCGCCTCCTTCCTCTGCTCCTCCGGTGTCTCTCCGCGCGCGCCGGTCGCTTTTTCTCCGCTCTCCGCGTCCTCGCCTCCGGCGTGCACCTATCTACCGCCGTGCGTGCACCTACCTACGTCTACCTACGTGCCCGCCATCTACCACCCCACCCGGGCTTCTTTCTCTTTCTCCCGGCGGCGCTTCGTTTTCTCCTCTTCTGGGCTCGGCCAGGAGCGCCGGCTGGAGCGGCTCCGCGGCGTATCCTCTACTTTCGTATTCCGGATGGAATTACTATGCAGGAGATTTCATTTGTTATATATGCGCGCGAGTGCGCCGCTACAAACGAGCACATTTTCGCTTAGGTTAATCAAATTACCGGGCGGACTATGCATTTTGAATAGGCGCTACTCGCCACCTTTACGCTTCGCGCCCTTTTCCCATATGTAACGGCCCTCGCGCTCGTTTGCCGCCTTCCTTATCCTTCGTTATCGATACCTAGCTTAGCGCGACTATCCGCCGGCTGGATGGATTTGAAACGATCTCCTTGCTCGCTTTGGAAAGCGGCGATTTGCCCTCGACGTCTTTAGCTTTACTTCTCTTAATTCACAGCTTCGATTTATTTTTTATCTTTCTATTCATCGTTGTTCAAGTACAGCATAATTAATAAATATTTGCTCGTAAATAACGAGCAGACCTTTCAACGCGCGTTGAATGCGATCACCGACTCGTGCCGGTGGAATTTTGATTTTATAAACCCGATACTTTAATCGTAAACACGCGCGGATGCGTGACTCGTACGAGCCTATACAGTACTCCAATCGGCATTGGTATCACGAATAAATCATTTTTCAACTAACATTTTTTAACCCTTTCATTTTTCTCATTCATCTTTTTAAAAGTCATCGTAATAAACGTTGGTTTTATCCGGCTACCGTAAAATCACGCGTTCGATGGATTTAATTTTCATCGACTCATTCTACGTAAACCATCTTCAAGGGTTTTAGAAAAAAATTTTTACAATTCTAATCAGCAAAGTCAAAGAGCCCAAACTAATCTCAACTCGCTCAAATTATTCACGCCATTGATTGACGATTACTATTAAACTTGGTTTAAAAATTTATTTTAAACAATTATGTACATATATATTTTAGAAGCAAATCGTATATAATCATGAAATGGAGAAGAAAGCTGTAAAATGAGCGAAAGAAGAGATTTATTTGAGAAGCAAGAGGTAGTAAAACGGAAGAAGGTAGAAAATCGGACGGCATCGCGCACGGGAGCATTCAGCGTTAAGGAACTAATTAGCGCATTAGTCCTCGGATCGAAAAGGTACTGGCGGTTATTAACGAGGAAGTCGTAACGATCCTTTGAGCGGTCGCGCGATGCCGTTGCCAATGTTTTTATAGTTTTTCGTTTAGGAATGAAGGAAGCATCGTACCGCTCGCTCTCTGGCAATGTGGAGCTGAACGCGCTGCAACTTGTTAAAGCCGCGTCTTTATGGGTTTTGCTTTACCAGCGGCCCGTCCACGAGTCCGTTAATACGCGTCTCTACTGTTTTATGCCTCTATTTACGTTTGCGCCTCATCGCCATTTATTGAATTAATCTACCTTCTATCTATCTATCTATCTATCATACTTATTGCGCGATTAAATTGGTGGATCGAAATTTTATTACAAATTAGCGTAATTGTTTTTAAAATAATCAAATAAAATGCGATTTGCAGTGGCATTTATCAAAAATTTTACGTCTAGTAATATCTTTTTGTGATAATATAAAAAAAAAAAAAAAAAAAAAAAAAAAAAAAAAAAAAAGTTTATCGTTTGTTATACTTATGTATGTATACTCGTATATACATTTTTAATAGAAGAGAGGTTATTATTAATTAAAAAGAGATTATACGTCGCGTATGAGGGTATTGTAAATCAAAGAGTTTTTAATTGAAGTGCTTTCGCCATAAAATGAAATAATATTTTGCAATTGACAAGAATTACAAATCAATAGCAGGTAGAAATGGGAGAGAAGTGTTGTTTGCGGAGCCCGCGCGCTCGTTCGTTTACACACGGGAATCCAGTACAGAGAGCCGCTCGTTAATGCTAGCAATTAAGCTGGCGAGGCCATTAAAACGTAAAGGTAAATCAAAAAGCGAATGAAATAAACATTCCAATACACAGATACATATGAATATTGTCAGATATATCTTTTTCTCTCCACAGCTCGCTTTAAAAGAAACGCGAACTTTAGAAACTTTGTATTCAAAATTTAATTTAAGGCGCGCGCGCTTCGTTAATAAAATTTACTTGATTAGGAATGATTTGTATTTAAATTATCCCTTTATCTGAATTTACGCGTTAAATTAATATATTAATTTTTTTTTCTTCTTTAACCGATATACAGACGCGTAAATTTTTCTATTGACCGTGTGCTTTTTTTTAAAATATTTAATACCTATCTTAATTTAAAGTGAATCACCAAACTCGAATATACGTATATATATATATATATATATGCTATAAAGTTCTGTCGGTTGTATTATATTTATTAAAATAGCGCAGGAAGTTTTCATAAGATAACATTTTCCAAGTATTCCTGAAACAAGTTTGATGTTCTCTGGGCAAACCAAATATTACAAAATTTTACAACCGTATAACATTAAAAGCATGATTTACGAACTCATTCGGGTTCTGTATACTTTTCGCTACATCCGTGAACACCGCTTTGGAATACTTTCTTTGGAAAGTAACACAAATACGCCCTTCCATCGAATGATATTTTTCCATTTTCCCTGTGTCTTTCCGAGAGACAGGTAAATTAAATACTAACAATTTTTTTCTTTATTACTGTACATTAAACTAACCATCAGACGATTATTTATTTCGGATATCTCGCAACCGATGCGTATCCCTTGCGAGAAAGAGATAAAGAAGAGAGAGAGAGAGAGAGAGAGAGAGAGAGAGAGAGAAAGATAAATAGACTTAGGGAAAAAGACGAGGCGAATCAGAGCCATCTAATTATGCAAAATGTACGGTTCCACGTCGAGGTTTCGTCCCCCTCTCCCCCGGAATCAAGCGGCGTGTTGGCTAATGCGCGAAACGAGCGCGGTGATTCTTATGGGAGCAAGATTCAAAGCAACCGATAAGGCGCGGAACCGCGGATGTATACGCGCCCGATCCTCTTCCGGGTCCGCGAGTTCGAAAAGAAATATTCCGCTAGGTCTCGCTAGGCTTCGGAGGGCAAGAGGCTTCCGGCTTCGCTGATTTAAGCCGATTGTACTGCTTCTCGCTCTTGCCTCGCGAGATTTCTAATCACGGAAATTTCGCGCCGATGCTCGTTAAGATACGTCCTCGTCGCATTTTCGTCACGTTTCCACCGCGTTTTCGCGGGCGGCGACGGCGGGCCGAGGCAGTCTTCTCGAAGGTTGTTTTACTAGCGGAAGCGAGCGGCTCCGCGTTTTTCTCGCGGGCAAAGCCGCCGGGAGGGAATGTCGGAGGCGAGGTGTCGGCTGGTCCGGGAACAAGAACGGGGCCAAAGTTTGATTTCGTCGAGCGCAAGCCTCTCTGAACAAAGTCGTGTACGTGTGTTATTAAAGTTCCGCAGCGCTGGCAGCTGTTTTGCGTGGTTTCTTTAGAAAATAGCCGTCTCGTTATTGTTGGGTCGCGCGCGTCGGTCGGGCGTGTCGGTCGGGGTCCAGGGCGGACAGGATATGACCTCCCGTTGGCGCTCCTTCGGCCGCCGAAATGAGACCACTTTGACCGTTGAAGCGATGTCGGCTCTTCGTCGCCGAGCACCGGCCCTCATCTCGGAAATTACTTCCTGGCCCGCGTTGTCTTTCTGCCGCTTCTCGGCTGTGCGGCTGCGACGTTTCGCTCCTGATTTCATCATTTCCAGTGCAAGGTTCAAAAGGTCGCAGGCGCGCGCGCCTAGCCGAGTCTGCCTCCGTTAGCTTCCTGCTCGTGCGCTTTTTCGCTTCTTTTACTTTGCTAAATAATACGCTAATTTGGATTGAAATTCCCCTCGCACACGGGGAGAGTCACTTTCGAGCGGAATATAACTAACGCGACTAACGCGACTAACGCACCAGTGCTTACGGTAATTACGGCCAGAATTATACTATATGTCTTCTTTCAACCTATTGAAAGTACAATAACGTCGTTCCAAATTTTAGCATAAAATATTAATATCATATTTAAATCTGTCCATGTCAAACATCAAATATAAATTCATTCCATCAGTATTGAAAAATGGGCTAAAATAATTTTAAAAATAAATTTTTATATTTTATAAAGATTTTTAAAAATTTAACTACGTACGTTTTTAACGTACGCTTTCTTATAGTCTAAAGAGAACGAGGCGTTTGGTGATTTGCGATTTTTTACTCGTAATCCAACGAGCCCAGTAATTATAAGGGTAAGCGGCGTTCAGCTGTAAGTCAATCATCAATAACCGCGAGTAATGAATAGTTTCGCGATCCGAAACGCGTACTCGTGGTTCCGCCCTTAAATTTTCGCGAAATTCGCATAGCGAACGAGTACCGATGAACGAGAGAAAGATTGTTAAATAAATCGTCGCTGCGCTCAGATCTACCGCTTGAAATACGCTGATTTGCTGTCATTCAGGACGAATATTATAAGTGTACGTAATGTCACGATGCGAACGGGTGTACGATTTCCTGTTGCGCGCACGTGCGCGCACACGCAGGAGTTGGAAGGAGTCGGGGATTTTTTCTTAATACGACAGCGCTCTTTATTCATGAGACTTAAAAAGAAAAGGCGAGCGATTTTGAAGAGGGCAACGGGCATGACCGCGGCTAACAATGGTCACGTTAACGCGATCCTCGACTACAGGAATCTGTCAATCCGCGTGCACGTCGTCCATGAAGGTGCCTTCCTCCTCCTACTCCTACTCCTACTCCTATTCCTATTCCTTTTTTTTCTCATGGGTAGGAAACTTCCGGGGAATTCAGCATCGTACCTAATGACATGCACCGATTGCCTCTATGTTTATAAACTCTTCCTACTTTACAAACATTTTTTATTCTTCTCCTACTCTGCCACTTATCTACTTAAGTATTCATTTTTAAAAATTATTTTTCTTCGACGTATTTTTTAATAAAACGTAAATTTATATTCATAAAAAATCTTAATAAACGTATCATTCATCAGCGGGCCATCGTTGCCGTTGTAAAAGAATTTCTTTAATCCATATAAATCGTTGAAATAAAAATACGAAATTAAGATGAGAATTTAAAAATTAAATGGCGGTTTATTTGTGTTTTTAGAAATATTGTTGAAATTAATACACGGAGTCATTAAGTATTTTAATTTTATATATATATATATATATATAAATCATAGAGAAATCTCTAAGATTAACCGGCAGTACGTAGCTCTCTCGAGTCCTCGTTTCCTTGCGTTTCGTTTCTCTGACCACAGCGCGTTTCCTGCGCTTCGAGTATGATAATATAAAATAAATGATTGTTCGACACATCCGGTCCCACCGACGCATCATTTCGCTTCAATTCCTTTTATTTGCCTTCCTGCCTATTCCTCAATTTTTTTTTTTTTTTTTTTTTTATGCAAGTTTCATAAATACGTTACGATCATTTCGCGCAATTTATTTGTCAAACCATCGGATTCTTCACGACTTGTTTCACATTGTTTCACGGTCATTGCCAATAGTAGTCATTCCGAGAAACTCATTGGAAATAAGATCGAAAGCGCTATTATTATGCAAGTGAGCGGGTTCCGCGAGTTTATTTTAGCAGCCTTCATGAAAACGAGGAAAGTGACACTTGCAACGGCAATACAATGATTTCCGTTATTCGATTAGGGATAAAAAATTATTGGGTGCAATCGCGAGGAATAAAATTCAGTTTGCCAGGGTAAATGGCTCGCAAAACGATTCCGTTTCCTGACCTACAAATATCCGAGATGGAGAGACATCCTTTTTCACATGGTAAGGAACCCTCCTATCGCGGAAACGACGTGATTGGAAAACGTGCGCGAAAGGACGGCTGGCTCGCGTCTGGATTCCAGGAGGCAAACTCGAAGGGTTCGGGATAAGGAATACGAGTGAAATGAGCCAAAGGGTCGGAATAGAAGCCGCGCTAGAGAGAAAGAGAGAGATAGGAAGAGAGAGAAAGAGTGCTGAGCAAAAAGATAGAGAGAGAGAAAGGAAGAGGAAGAATTTTCCTTTCACCAAATCGAGAGGAGCGTGCCTTAAAAAAACGGATTTACAACCTGTTGCTCGGTGGCTGCCGGTACCCACTTAAAGATTCCCCTCGATATTGAAAGAATATCCGAACGCAAGCTGAAAGCCGAAGAAGCCGCTGGTTGCTCCCTCGCGGCTCCGTAAGTTCGACTGTTCCTCGATTCGCCTTGTAAATATAAAAGTCCGGATATCGAGTGAAAGAGGGTTCTTAGTTTTTCTGGGCGAGAGACGCCTTTGCTCTCTCTTCCTCTCTCTCTTTCTCTCTCTCTCTCTCTCTCTCTCTCTCTTTCTCTTTCTCTCTCAATACGAAGCTACGAAAAACTTGCTCTTACAAATCTTAGCTTTTACTGCACTTTGCTTATTTATCCTTTTGTGAAAATGAATAAATTTAAAAAAAGCTAGATTTAAACAGAAGGCTTTATTTATTATTTATTATGCATTGGAAATTATTTTTAACGAAGACACCTCTTTTAATTAACTTCCACGAATAATTGATAAATATCTCATATTTTTAAGCATCGGATCGATAACTATTTTGAGAAAAGTAATTTAGTATGAAAATAAATGCATTATTTTATGTTCGGTTGACTTTCGAGCTTTGCATAATCGTTCACATAATGACGCTCACGAAATGATTAAATTTTCAACTGGAATTGACCGTCAAATAAACTGTACATAAGAAAATGATGAAGTCGTGTTTATATTGGGCGTAGAATGATCGATAAGCGAGCGTTTGACACCGTGGAAATAAACGTTTATCCGCAGCCGATGGGGAGAACACACACTCGATTTTGCTATTCATTAAAGCCCTCGGTGAGTAAACAAACAGCCGGTACTCCGCACCGCATACATCCAAAGCCGTGCACATATCGTACGACTCTGCGAGCCTCCGCGCGTGTGTGGATATGTGATTAACGTGGAAGCTTCGCGCAACCGCCTCGATATCGTTGGGGTGAGACGAAGAGAGAGAGAGAGAGAGAGAGAGAGAGAGGGGAAAAGAGAGAGAGAGAGAGGGGAAGAGAGAGAGAGAGAGAAAGAAAAAGAGAGAGAGAGAGTGAGAGAGAGAACGCTGTAGCATCCATCCCTTTGTTCGACTCTGCTTTCCCCCAAGTTCTATCGCGAAGCAAAACACGACGCGTATTATGCGTATCCAACGCGGCGCTGCGCGGGCGCGTACGAGCCATCGATTGCTCGGATCCGTTACGGAAACGGGCCTGCGAAGTTTCGGAGCTCGCCTTGAGCGCGTTCAATTTATCTCGAAAGTACGTCGATGCTTTCATTTCGTTAAAGCTCGCCCTTTGCTTAATGTCTCGAATTATCTGTTTTAATCAATACGCTCGAGTGATTAAACGATTTTGTTAAGCCACTCCATAAAAATCGCGTTTATCTATGTCGAGCGTGACTAAACGATAAATTTTATTTAACACGCTTGCTTTTTTGCGGATTTTCGAAAATTTATTTATTACATTTATCGCCATTGTTTCGTTGAGAAAATAGTCTCGATACCGATATTCATCCTTGAAAAAGCGATCACTGATGGATCGATACCGAATAATCGCATTCGTCGAGGGAAACTGCGTCCTTAATTAATTTAACCTCGAAACACTTACTCGGAAAGAATGACTCTTTCGTCGCGGCAAAGTAAGTGTAATAATTAAACGCGACAAAAGCTCGGTTTTTCAGCTTAGCGCAGGCGGCATCGGCAGCGTTGGCGGCACGACTTTGGCGGCGGGCGCGTACGCGAAGCGGCGTTGTTTGAGCTCGGCGAGCGAGGAGGGTTCGTTTCCATCGTTTCCCTCGGGAACCTATCGGCTCGCGTATCGAGAGGGAGGGTGGAAGCCGTTCGGGTGTCTCGAGGGCGAGAGGCGCGGGAGATCGAAGGGGGGCATGCAACAAGTAGTTCGGTTTTCAAAGCCCATTGAAATTGATGGCTTTCCCATACCATGACAAACTCTCCCGACTCCGAGCGCTCCGCGCGATCCGAGCTTTTATCGATAGCGCGAGCGCACACAGGTGCAGGGGTCGCCTTCCGACGTACGGGCGGGCGGGCGCGCGGGACCCGGCTTGCGGCTTTTATTACTGTATTTTCACCTTGTCACGGCTTTACGCTTCGGCGCGCGAGTTCGCTCGCTTTTTGCCCCATCGAACACCTCCGAGCTGACACTCGTTCGCGCTTTCATTTCTTCCGGATTTATCGACGACGACGACGACGACGACGACGGCGACGACGACGGCCCAATTATTTTTCATTTTTCCTTCCGCTTTTTATCGTCGCTGACGCGAATTTGAAAACATTTCAATCTCCTCGCACAACAACGAGCGATATTCTTTTCGTGTGTATTTCAGATGTGCTTTGAATGACGCGTCAAACTCGTCAACTTCGTTTATTTTTCTCGTTTTTTGTTGCTCGCGTATCGGTAATTACGAAACGCATTTAGCGGCGAAGGATAATGGAAATGGAAAAAGTATTCGTAATCGTAAGTTATCCGAGCGAACGAGAGCTGGAGTTGGAGTTCATCGAGCCTCCTCTACTCGCAAGCCGCGTTAGACTTTTTGATCGCGATCCACGTCGGCAGCAACTCAATGCGCAACGGCTGATTGTTGCGAAACGCGTTGTTAGGAGCCGGAGATCGAGCGATCGCTCGATAGCTGTTGCTTGAACCGGCGCTGCTTTGTAGTAAACTGAAAAACGTTTGGATATAAACATACGTCTATTCTCGGAGATTCATGTTGCAAAGGAGTGCAATAAATTTTAAACAGGGTCTTTGTTTGTAAATAGAAACAATAAAGGGATCCATGTGGCGTTATCTAAGAGAAAATATTCCAAGCATCGAAAACTGCCTAAGATATGCTAATAGGTATATCATGATTGATGTGAACATAACAGTTAAAGCTTTTGCGTAAATAAATATTTACGAATCGATTATTGATAAAAATTATTGAATTATCGTTAAAATAAAAAAAATAACGAAATGGGTAAATGGGAGCCGAAAGCAAAGTCAATAGATTCAATTTTATATAACAATATTGGTTTGACCGAACTGAATAATTGTTCAAACAAGGATGATTGTCGAGACATGTTCGATACGTTTGTAATAGCAGCATTCCACCTGCTCCAGTAGGATGGTGCGCGCTCGTACTGCCCAAGAAAAAGAGCGATAATGCCAGTTGTAAGATTATTGATTAGTTCGGCGTAGCGCAATCGGCAACGGTGATCCATCAAAGGAAAGGGTCCGCCGAGGTACGAACGAGCATCGTTCGGCCTTCCTCGTTCGGCCTTCGTCGATGCCTTCGCCACCGCCGACGTTGCGCCGTATCTTCGCGAAGGACGGTCTTTAAAAACGCATTACCCGAGACAAAGTTTGAATCCTTCCTTTCTCTCTCTCTCTCTCTCTCCCTCTTACTCTCTTTCTCTCGCTTTCTTCTCGCGGAACGCACCGCTGCTGGCTAGGATGGTCAATAAGCCCGATATACGCGATCCCGGATCGTCGATCGTTCGGATCGTTCAATTATTTTGCAATCAACGTCTCTACCTCGATCTTCTATATTCTCTGACCGTGTGTTCTCACGTTGTTTTCGTGTTTTTTCTATTCGTCCACTTGCTATATATATATATATTTTTTTTTTTTTTTTCCTTTTGCTTTTTAACATTAGGTTATTTAATATTCGTTTTTATTTATTTTTCTTTTTTTTTTTTCGTTCACGACATTCGATAACTCTCCACGGAAGATTAATTTTTTGAATTTCCGGTTTAGTTTTCAAACTTTATTTTCGAAACGTTAATTTATTTTGGATAAATTTTAACTATACTTACACGTGTATTAGTTTAGTTTTTAATTTAGACGTGTAAACAGTCAAATCAAGAGTTACATTGTATTGAGAATTTAATTAGTGTAGTTATCGGTGTGATTGAGAAGATGTTAAATTTACAATATTTTAAAAGTAAAACTAATATGTACTGAGCGCGAAACCACGGGCGTTCTCGGTATCTCTTTTTTCTGTTTAATTGTCTAATCGATATAACGATAGGACGGGGCAAGTCAAAAAGTCGTCGAGGGAAGCGTGAGTCAGTAGTCGCATGCACAAGCTGATAATCAAATTCTGCTGGGCCCATGACGAATCGGGGCAATTAAAGTCCGATCGCTCCAGCCCGATAAAGCGACAGTTGTTCTCGTTGATTCGCGCTCGAGCCCGTTCACGTGCACAGCATACGCGCCCGCGCACACGAAACTCGATTTAAAACGGATCGCGCACACGGAACTCGTTACCGAGCTTGCTTTATCAACTCCTTATCGAATCAATCATAATTTTTGCCCGTGCACTCGGATCCTCGCCCACGAAAGCAAGCTACTTTTCGGCAACGTGTCCGACGTAGGGTCCGATAATTTCATATTTCTATAGAGTGAAAAAAGCAGCGGAGCTTGCCGAAAACAATTATATATCGATTATCCGCTTCGTTCGAGAGACGGATTCCCGGATCTTTGAAATCCCATGATAATCGTTTGGCTCGACCTTCGCCGAAAAAAGCGCATCGTCGTCGCTCCGCGACTTTCTTTAATTTCCAGCGATTGCGAGGGATACATAGGTACGCGGTGCGAGGTGCAACTGGAGCCGAGTTAAAGACACGCGGAGGTCGATCACTGTCGAACGCTCGTTTGCCGCGAGCGCCGAAGCTCAAACTCTCGGTTTTCGGCTCTCTCGAACGAATGCTCTCAATTTTTCATTCAAATAATTTTCTTCTCGCTTCGATTTGGATCGAATAAGAGGGCAAACTGGATCTGGCACTTTTAATTATCTGCGGACCAGTCATCAATCAGGTCACGATCATCTTCTAGCCCACCCCCTTCTCTCAGTTTTTTCTCATTTTTTGCTCCTCTCTCTCTCTCTCTCTCTCTCTTTTTTTTCCTTTCAGCGGCAAAATTATTCCCTCGTACACCGTCGGTCGGTTCCTTTATCTTTTTTGCCTCTGGCTCAGCGGGATAATACTTCTTCGGTTTCTCGCGTCGATTTGTGCTGCTGATTATTATAGATTCGATTATTCGGTCCAAGTGCTCGTCTTCATCTTCGGCAGGACTCGATATATTTTTTAAAGATTATCAAACGATTTTTTTTCTTTCAATTTGTCAGTACTGAATGCAATTGTGCTCAATGATAGATTTTTATTTAACGTAGACGTAAAAAATAATTCATTCTCTCTACGCTTTCATTGCAAGCAACTGATATTTCTAAAAATCTAAAATAAGACTCGCGCACGTAAGCAGTGCGCATGATAATTGAATATGTAAGGGATGGGAAGAGATTGGAGGAGCGCAAAGTAAGAGCAGCAATAGCAATGATAATAGTAATGATAATAATGATGACGACGATGATGATGATGATAATGATAATGATAATAATAATAATAATAATAATAATAATAATAATAATAATAATAATAATAATAATGATAATAATAAAAATAATAATAATATTGTCTGTAAAGTCGAGTTTATCGCGAACGAGTTCGCGCTGGTATTCCATTTCTTCGTCGTAAACAATAATGCTCTTACGAGATTCCGTCGGATAGTCTGAAATATCACGATCTCCTTTATTTTCATACGAAATTCGAATATCGTCCTCTCATGTGGAACGATTCGAGTTTCACGAAGCTCGGAAGTTGCGTGTCCGTTGCGTCGAGGAAAAGAGCGGTCGAGGCTATATGCTCGACTTCTTGAGTTCATTGACTGTTTCACGTCTTCTCTTGAGTGAAAGAAGCGGGGATATATAACCTTTAAAAAAAAAAAAGAGTCACAGCTGGCGCAGGAGGTGGAGGAGCCGGAGACAAGGCTTATTTCTTTACTTGCGTAATCCAGTACTCGTTCTCTGCCCGTTGCGACGTATATTTTCTTTCTCTCTCTGCCCCCTCCCAATCCTCCCCGGTACAATAACCGCAAATGCATTTTGTTTGTGACGAAAAAGTGATAAAGATGTAGCCAAAAGAGGAACTGAATATAATGGCATTTTCGAGCGTGTTTAGCGCAATTTTATCATCTTGCGAGGTGCCAAGTGTCGAGCCGCAGCGGCGCGAGAACTGCCACGAGTCGAGGCTCGAGGCCTTCGAGAAGTCGAGCGATTGCGAACGAGGAGCGAGGAATGCCGACAGCTGGCGCCACCGAATGCCTCCCGCGGCCCATCCTCAAACTAAACAAAAACGCTCGAAATCAACGCGAATCTCGCTCGCGTATTGCGCTGCTCTTCGTCTCTTTAATGATTCAGCTTTGTGCACGTGATAAATGCGTTGCCACTTCTTACATTATTTACCAACTTGGATATGTTACTGTTTTGGGATCGAATTACTTAAAATAATATCCTTTTGCAAAATAAATGAAAATAAATTTTTGATTCGAAACATCTAATGGCGTGCCTCGGTGCTTGAAAGTGAATGCGAAAGATCGGGACTCGAACGTGGCGATAAAACAAAAGTGCACGATGCTTCTCTATGACGTATACGAGTCTCTACAAGTGTACGTGCGCGCGCTTTTGTGTGTGTGTGTGTGTGTGTGTGTGTGTGTGTGTGTGTGTTTGTGTTTGTGTAGGCAGCGCTTCCCTCTCCACTGTGCTTCACTGTGAGTAGAGAGGCTAACAAGTACAGCCGCTATGTTTGTGTGTGAATTTGCCGTATGCCTGTGTGTATAAAGATGAGCCTTCTTTTAAATGAAAAAGTATTAAATATATAGTAAAGAACTTACAATTTTTTAGATTAGTGAAAAATTTTTTTAAATTTTATTTTGTAATGGTAATTTCTTTACAAAAAATCTAATTTCACTTTTAGTTTTTACAAATAATCTTGGCTACTTCATTTTGCAATATTATATACTTTAAACATTATTTTGATTTGATGATTTCGTTTATACTGTCCTCTATAACAATTGCAACTTCGATGAGCTGCACTAATATCATATCGGGGGATTTGATTATGAATAGTAAAACTTATTTTTTGCATACTTTAAACTATATTTAATAAAAGCCCTCTTGTTGCAATTTTATAACGTATATTGCCTTTTAATGCGTTTATATTTTTGTAATACTTAAGCACATATTTTTATATAGAAAATTATATATTTTAAAAAATTATTAATCTTTGTTTTAATTTTATATATGTAAGTCAATAATAAATTATGTTTCATATCTGTTAGACGTCTCGCGACGGCTTAATTTTTTTTTAATTTTTCCTTTATTTGGTCAAACTCAACCTCATTTCAGTTTAATCAAGATTATAAACGTATTATTATTATCTTCAATAAAAAATTGAATGATTAAAAATGACAGGTTAATTCATATAATATGGTGAGATGACGTAAAACTGTTATGAATGAAAACCAACTATTTTTTTCTGTTATATTTTAAATATTATGATGCATGAAATAAAGTTACCGTATATAGTGAAAAACAAAAACAAAACTGTAGAATTAACTCTGTATTACGTAAATAAATTCAATAAAGCAATTTCAATTTAAATAAAAAAAAATGTAATTTTAATTTAAATAAAAAATTCTATCACAAATTACTCAAATTTCAATGTATATGGTTAAAAAATGTAATTATAATTATAAATAATTAAATTAATTAAAAGTTACATTATCATTAAAAAGAAAAATGCGTCGCTTAATAAATTTTTTCACACGACTAACGAAATTTTTATCAAGGGATCATCTTTGTCAATATGTTACGCTGATAATTAAATATTGAAAATATATTTTGTGAAAAATAATAATGTAAATTTTTTCAACTTTTAGTTAATATTTAATACATAATACTTCTTATTGTATTATTGACGAAGTGTGAATCCTCTCTATATGCAGAAGAAATTATATGAATATGAATCTGCAATTAATCCTTTTTAAAAAAAGTTTTAGTTCGAAAGCCAAAATAGTTTTCTTACTAAATAAAATCATTTTCATCAAAACTTAAAATTGACTCGCGACTACATTATTGTATAAATTTTTCTATAAACGTAATAAAGTTTAAGTTTAGATCATAATAAAGAATGAAATGTAAATACTTAAACAGAGCGAGGTTAAGCATCCTGTAAGTATCAATCACTTTTAGGTGATTTTCGTGAAATTTTTTTGTTACCAGATGCTTGATTATAGCTAGCGTTTTTTTGCTCGGATGGTTACAGTCGTTCGCAAGAAAACCGAACTCTTGTAACGTTTCTCGCCTATATATCGTCGACAAAAAAGTTGGGCGGACTCGTCGTTGGACGCTAGAGAGGCGAAGCGACAAATGCCCTCCGTTATTTATCGCGAGCGGAGAGACGAATTCAGGTAGGAAGCTCGCATTCGTCGGCTCGTCGAGAGCGGAGAGCGGCAAAGAGGGACACCGCCGAGCGCCGAGATGATGTTTTGCGGCAACAGGTGCGGCCAGGTGTTGGACTAATGTCGCAATACCTTGCCGCACGTCCCTAACAACTTGCATCCACAAATCGACTATCCCGATTCCATTCCCGATTCGAATGAAAATAATGTGCAGCCAATTGCGCGTCAATCTGTCAAACTTGCGGTTAAGCTCGTTTTAATTTTATTTTTTCACTTTGTTCATCCAGCTTTAGGTTTAATAAAATCTTCTTATATTCAACTCCTATTTAAGTTACTTTATTCGAAACGTCATACGAAACGTCACACGAAAAAATTTCTCGAAAGCTTGGGAGAGAGAAAGAGAGAGAGAGAGAGAGAGAATATTATATTTTTTAACAAAACATACTGCTATAATTTCACAGAGCTTAACTACTGTTTTTGTTTTCCAATAAAAAGTTCCTAATAGTACGAGTTGTTTATGAAATTAAATACTTTTTAATATCGTTAGAGAGGAAATAACGGCCTATAAAAATGCATGATTTACAACATGATTTTTTAGCAAGCTTTAATTTTTCGAAAAAAGCACGAGAGGCAGGGCAACGAAACGGTGGTAAACGTAGACGTAAAACAAATAAAAGTTTCTAACAAAGTAACGAAATCCGGCGAATAATCAAAGCGATCGAGATTTAACGAGAGCTCTTTACAGAAGCATAGATCCAGAGGTTTGCTCGAGTCGTTCGGACATCGAGAGTAATCAAGAGCCTATAATTTAGTCCGATCGAAAGGTGCGGGGACTAACGAACAAAAACCCTCGTGGTCTTTTTTTTTTGGTTTTTCATTTTAAAAATCATTATAGAGGCAACTCCAAAATAGCCGCGCTTCAGTTTGAGCGTCTCGCGATATTAATGATTCCCTAGAAGAACAATTTACCATCGGGCATAAACTTTCTCGAACTCGCGCTATTATAAACGATAAAACCAACTAATGATTCCGCTTTTTCGAACGATCCACCAGTTCTCCCTCGCGAACGTTCATTTCAAATTATTGCGAGTTCATTTTATGGATAAATGAAATGTGTGCCCTTTTACGTGTCGTGACTCTCTACATTAACGCAGTATCGTTTTTTCTATACACTTTTTTATTTTTTTTTTTCAAAAAAAAAATTGATCGATTAAAATGTACATCGTCGCAATAATTATTATCGAGTAATAAAAAGTTATGCTCGGATCGTCTTAAAGCAATCGGTTTATGTTTTCGCATTTGCTAGAATATACGTAAACGAAGACGTTCAAAAATAATATGAAATATTTTGCATCCAACGCGCGATACCTTGAATTTTTCCCGCAAAGTTATTGTTCCGCGAGTATTTTTTTTATTACAAGCACGGAAAGCTCGAGCTCTCGGGTCTCTCTCCCTTTGCGGCTGGAGGTTGAACGGCAAAGCCGCACCGGGACGTTACGCTGAATTTATCCCGTATGTTCGTGTACGCACACACGTGCAGCGACGCTCGCGCCCTAGGTATGTATCCGTCTATCTTACTTTATCCCTGGGACGCGCGCTGCCGTATGACAGCGGCCCCGCTAGCTGATCTATCGCATAAAACATAAAGTGGGGTATTCCATTTCTAAGGCCGACTCGCGGCGCACCGTAACCTCCTCCCCTTTACCCTACGCCTACGCTTTCTCTCTCTCTCTCTCTCTCTCTCTCTCTCTCTCTGCTCCATTTCGAAAGATTCGCTCTGACATTTTTCTATACCAGAGGAATATATCTCGCGTATCCATCCAGAAAACTTTCGTATCAATTTTTCTTTGTTTCTTTTATGCTTCTTTTTTACGCTTTAATTGTTCGCGCTAGAAACATCCCTAAATTGGACAAAAAATATTCACAATTTTATTTAAAACTGTAAAACTATAAAATATTTTTTAAAAAATCATGAATGAATTTTAAAGTTTAAGTTTCGGAAAAAATAAAAATTAATCATTGTTCAACGATTTCATTTATTATCGACAACTTACGATATATACGCTCGAAAATTAACTCGCAGAAAATGGTACGGGCAGAAAAAGCTCAGAGTGTACGTCCCGCTGAAAAACAATAAAAATGATTGTAAGAAAAAGGGGAAAGGAGGCGAGGCGCCTCGCATAGAGATAGGGAAGGGGAGAGGTGAACGAGGCAGCTAGGTATTGCCGTTGGGGAGAAAAGGAGCCGCGAGACAGCGAGAGTATAAGAAGCGAGAGCAAGCCGAGTATTATAAGGAGGCAGCGCGGATAGAGGGATGGAATATCGTGCGGCAGAGCGAATGCAATCCACGTACCGACTGCTTTAGAATATTAATGTCACGTGACTTATTATATCGCAGTCGTGCGCCGGCTCGGCGAACGAGCGAGAAAGAGAACGGGAGCCGGAGATATTTCGCGCCGTCGTCTGAGAGGCATCGCGTCTTTGGTAACGGCGCGCCTCCCGAGCAATTGCATCGGCCGCGTCGCCGCGAATATGCTTGGCCCATCTTCCGCGATTTTAAAATTTCTTTGCGTGCGTGCCGTTCCCTTTTACACTATCCTAGCCTCGATTATTTTTGCGCGTCATGCATTTTTGCATGGAAGTATGGATGAGCTTTAAGTATGAAGACGCAACGTCGATGCAAATTAAATCTCTCAAGAAAATACTATATAATAAATCGAGGTCTTATGGACACTTGGTCCTCTTTTTTATTTCACCTATGAGATTAAATTTTTTACTTTTAAAAATAATTTATTTTTATGCTTTTATGGAATAAACACGACTGAAATTTTTTTTTGTACACAAGCCCTTGGTTGATTTTTTTTTTTTTTTTTTTTTTTTTTTTGTAGAAATAAAATTATTTAAAATTGTTATTATAAAGAGTATTAAAAAATAACGATAAGAGAAAAAGGCAGTAAATATACAGCGGTCGAGGCAAACATTGAGGAGAAACAAAGAAAGAGACAGAGAGAGAGAGACAGAAAGAGAGAGAGAGAGAGAGAGAGAGGGGGGAAGGAAGAGAGGAAGGGAGGAAATAGGAAAGGGTAAAGAGGGAAGAAAAAGGCAGGAGAGAATTAGAGAGGGCGCGGGGGTGTAGGTATAAAGTACGAAAGGAGCGGAAAATACTCGAGTCAAGCGCTTGCGGCTTTGCTCGTAAGTTCGCAGTCATTCTCCATGGATTCCTTTCTAATTTTTACGCGCTCGCTCATGCGTGCCTCGAAGAGTTTTGCGGCGAAAAAAAATAAGGGGAGCGAAAAAATGGTTGAACGAGAAACGAAGTTCCGACGTCGACGTCGCGTACGGCGCCACTTGAAACCCATCGGGTTTTAAGTCCTTTCGCGCGGCGCCGCCGTCTGCGAGGAACGCTGCGCGAGTTGGCTTTCCAAACCAAAGGAGAGCCAGCCGCGGTGCGCGCTTCCGGCTCGTTGGAAAATCTAGCGCGAGCGCGCGACTGCGATACTTCAGATTTGCCGCGTTACACGCGCGTGACCAGGGCGCCGTTTCGCGACCCTCCTTTCTCCGCCTGCGGAGCCGTGGCTCGCGAGTACCGAGAGCGGAAGCCTGTGTGGTACTGCCGTCACCGCCACCGCCGCTGCCGCCGTCGCCGCCGCCGCACACGGTGCTGCTTTATTGTTTTCGCGCGGGGACTCGCTAGACGCCGACTTGCCGCGCGCGACACCAGAGTCCTCGAGATTGCCGAAGGACACACGCGTCTACACTCGTGCGTTTTTCTCTCCCTTGCGTCCTCTTTTCCCGAACGCTGACGGAATTAATGAGACGACATGTATGAAATTGTCATTAAGGGAGTCCGCCGCGCCCGAGGGAGCCGGTGCTGTTTCCTTGCCCCGTCAATTTTTTCTGAAATTCTCGCAAATATTTGAAAAAATTTAAACTTTTTATCGAATTGCGTTAAAATGCTAGCGCAACCTTCCCGCATAAGTTTTATCAAAACTATTTAAACTCGCCGGATTACTTAAGACGAATACAACGACGACTCTATTAATATCCTGATAATTAGCAGTTGTATAGTAATGAATAAAATAGTTTGTTGACACAGCGAGACTGCTACATTTAATTTTAACGATAAATAACGGGGCAACGAGAAAGGCAAGAATCATAATTAGGAAAAATTTACGCCGCGCTTTATAACAAGCGACCTTAACGTCAAAATAATAAGAGTGAAATAAAGCTCGTGCGCGTCCGAAGAGATATGTTAAGATTGATCGCATAAAGTGATTCTTGTAAAATCGTAATGTCATCCATTGAAAATTGAAATTTTTTTCTCGATTTTAATAGGTTATCTTTTCAATTATGCGGAGGTGAATGATAGCCTTTCTGGCACTCAATCCTTCACGGGGATTGTATTAACGCGGGAATTACCAATCAAACAAAGCAATTTAAAAGCGAGAGCCCGTACGTACGGCTATATATATATATATACATATACGTATATATATATATATATATACACGCATACGGGTACATATAGGAGTGTGCGAGCGGGTACGGAACGGTTCGCGTGTACTTGCCTTTGATTCACCTAGGCGGCAGTATTATGACGTCAGAATTTGCTTCGAGATCGCGTGCACGCACTCGTCAAAGTGCCCAGCGCGCGGCGCTGCTCGTTTACCGGCAGCGCTCAGTAAGTCGCACGGCGCGCGATGCAGTCGGTGGCAACTCGCGCTCTTTTTTCTCGGGCTTGCGATCGAAGCCGCTAACCGAGCGATCGCCACGCGATACGCCAAATTGACACCGGCGCTGAGGCTACAGTGCCGGCTATAGAGCTCGGAAAATTTATTCTGTACTCAAGGACGCTTGATTTATATAACGATTATTAATTTTTTTATCGAAAGAATTACAAGAAGGAGAAAGCGGCCCAGGATGGAAAAGTACCGGCGAGCGCTTATGATTAATGAAGCGAAGGGGTGGAAAGTGGAAACAAAAGCGGCGCTTTTTTCGCGATTGCTTATTTGAGGAGGGCGAACGCGCGAGACGCCGAGGGAAGGGAAAGGTGTTGCGACCCGGTGGGGGGAATTTACATCGGTAGCTCTGGCACCGATATAAAGGGAGGCTGATAATCATCTTAAATTATCGATCCAATTGTTTATACGCAGCGGCGGCGACGGCGGCGGCGGCGGCTGCGGCGGCGGTGGCAACGGCGGCGCAATTCTATTTTAATGCCGGCCGCCTCGACGGCGCGAACGAAACGCCTATGGCTGCGCGCACCGAAGAGAGAGCCACCCTGCACGCATTTACCCAGCAGCATAAAATTTATCGTCCCGGCACAATTTCAAGCTAACTGATTCACTCCCCGCTAATAGCGAGAGGGTTGAGGACTGATTTATTTTATCGGAGGGTCTACACGCCCGCGTACAAGTCGTTGACAACGACGATCCTTCCTCCGCTCCTCCCCTGATCGATTTTCACTTAAATCTCTACAAAAATAAATCTGTTTCAAGCCATTGGCCTTATAATTTATTTTATTATCGAGCTCGATTAAATTTTAATTTTTTCGCCCCCGCAATCAACCTTATTCTCTATTATTGAGATATACAAAATCGCACGACGAATATAGACGTTTTATTGTTATATCAATGTTGTCATCCGACAATAATAAATTATATATGTTTTCGTATATTTTTGCTCGTTGTCGATGTCGTTGCAGAGCAGCGATCGCTCGAGTGAAATGGATATAGAGCTGCATACGGCTTTGTAAAAAACATTTTTTCAATTTATAAGAATATGGTATATAATGCTAGGAAAGAACGAAAGACGATAACCCATGAGTTTCGACGGAAATCACTCGACAGCCAATCTTTTTAATGGCCAGCCTCCTGCGGAGTCAATTGCCACTCGTGCAATTACAAGGCCAAAGTTTTTGATATCGGTGCAGCAAAAATTGCACGTTTTCTTTTGCCGTTAACTTTTGTCCGATTGTTTTCCTTAGCAGTTCTTGCAAACGAACGGATCGCCGCGTCCGGCGTTGAACGCGCGTGCGTTTTGTGCGCGGTGGCAACACGCCGCGTCATTGTGTTTGCGGGCAGGGGGTCCGAGATCTCCTCGATCGTGTATAGCGACAGAAGCAGTCGTTTCAACGACTTTGAAACGCAGAGTTTACGACAGGATATGAGCGCGATCGAACGACGCCGAGCGCCGTAAGCAATGGGAGTCGCTCGAATAATGATCGATGGTGATTTCCTCGTGGAAATTGGTCGGCCGATAATTTTTTCCTCCTTTTTTTCCTCAACCGTGTCATTAATTCTTCGTTAACAAAAAATAACTTGCCATTTCAATGGATAATGATGTTTCTTTCGACTAAAATCAATCGGAACACGATCAACGAATCAATCTTTGATTAAAATAAATGGTCGCGGCTCCGGTTTTCGATCTATCAAAACGTGAAAAGTCATCTTTGAAAAATAAAAAAATTCTACATTTCCAGTCTTTTATTTCAGACGGGAATAATTATTAGTAAGGTCGCCGTTCGTTTCGAGGAAAGGAAAGAATCGTTTTACCGGGGAAATTTATACGATAGCGGATGGGAGGCATTATTTAAATGAAAAAGTCGGTAGATAGCGAGTGAGTGAGATGGGAGTGATGTTGGGGAGGAGAGGAAGGGGAGCAGCGTTGGGAGCATTGAAAATGTAAAAGAGTGGGATGTAAAGGAGGTGCAGATATAAAGGTCCGTCGGTCGAGTGGCGATTTTTCCGTAGAAAATAAGCAAACGCTCGCGAATCACGAATGGGCTCTCGCGGCTCGTGGGTGCGTCGCTCGACAAGTTATCGCTTCGTTTCGTTTGGCGCTCGCATAAATACGAAGCCGCGAGCCGAGTCGAGCCGAGATCGCGAAATATAAGTTATACACGCTCCGGCGAAAGGTAAGCCGGTGTGTGCTGCTTTTCGTATAATCCGCGACGGTGGCGGCGTTGCCGGCGCGATAAAATCTCAATTTATAAGTGTCCCCGCCGCGTTCGCGCGCTCGCGCAATATTGAAGACCGAATGGCTAGATAGGGCCATTCTTAGCGCGGGGTGTACGGTATCAGCTGGGCGATGATATTACTCGAGAGCACGCGACTGCTTAGCATGCAAATGCATGAAAAGCAATAAACTACTCAATACGTTGCCGGGAATTTGCCCGATCGATTTCGCTCGCCCCTCCCCCAATTTAAGCGGACGACGCTACGTACGTGCGCGCGTACATAGCGCCTGGGAGAGAACGAAGGAAGGAGAAACCTCTGTCTCGCTCTCGGGACGCGGTAGGTATCGCCGTTTCGCTACCAAAGCGAATAATGCTCTTTCTGTCCTTGCGCCCCTCGTTGTAATTGTTTCGTACCCTTAGGAAATATTTATATATATATATATATATATAATCAGCTTACAATTTTTCTCGATAGACAAACGATTATGAACGCGCGTCAATTTTTTATTGGGATCGGTTTTTTCCCATTTTTTCGCTACTTTTTCAGCTTACCTTAAAATGTAATTAGGAGCTATTATATGCATAAGAATGAAAATATTATCGAAGGAAAACCAAAAAAAGCAACATCTATATATATTTCGTCTTCTTGATCGTAGGACGTGATAATCCGACCAACTGCCGTCTTAAACTCTCATAGTTCTTTTGTCACGGACGGCGAAGCATGCAAAAGTGCTAGTCATCTTATTTTGAGGATAAAGGTTGTTAAATGATGATCGGAGACCGCTTGCTTGTCATTAAATCATTAGGTATGCATTAGTGTTCAGATCGCGATCAAAATCTATCGATCATTGCCATTCTAATGCGCTTCTTTTCACAATGACTGAAATTATCCCAATTCCCATTCGAATATCCTCCGATTCAACTACACATATTTCGGATTACGGCAATCCGAGGAACCTGCACCTTTAACCATTTTCTTATAAACTTTTTATTCTTGAATAATTTTTTCAAATATTTTGATTTCTTAGTGAATATTTTTCGTCTGTGTCGGTAATTAAAAAAGAAAACCGAATTACTTTAATAGAAACTGTAATGAAATTCGGTAAAGGTGCAATCGTATCGTTTTTTTTCCTATCGAAGCACAAGCGTTTCACAAGCTACATTATATTCGTCAGACTGATTGCGTGCCACGCTTCGATTTTATACCGCAGTACTCAGCCTCGTAATTTCCTGGCAGGCGATGTTGTTCTTTTTCGATGGCTTAAGTCTTTTTCCTTGATGGCTAAATGACAGCAGCTTTAAAAAGGAAGACATTTGACGTAATGTTGATTTTGATTGGCAACATTCTTTCCCATAAAAATATACGAAATATCATTTTGAATCCGAGTTGCGTTCAATAATTATATCTATAAAAAATCGAGTGAAACCGTTGGCTATAAAAAAATTAATCTTGAAATATTATTTATTTTAAATCGTCTATTGGACTCGGAAAGTAAATCTAGCGTACTTTAGCCATTGGCGCATTTGTTGCTAAAATGTTTCTCAGAAAATAGATAGCTAAGATGAGAAAGAAGCGCGCGCCTTGTGTGCTCAATTAAGTGTTCGTAATGAGAAGACAATTAACCGCGGGTAATAGATTGTGGAACAAGGAGGGAAGGCGGCCGAAGCAATAGGCGTGCCGAATCGGGAGAAACAAGCTGGCTTCGACAGTCCGGCGATTGCGGTTTAGACCCTCTTCTCGGACCGCGCGACGCGGGACAGTCGTTTAATTGTTGGAATTCGCACAAAGTACGAATTAATTCCGAGCGTCCGCTTTCCGAGCCCCTCGCGGCCGTAAGCTCCCATTGGCTTCGACGTAGCCACGCGACGCAATCGAAAAAAAAGGAAGCGCAACTGCGATCGCTCGAGTCACGGCTCGGTAGCTCCCGCACCGCTGCTGGAAGCTACTTAAGGCAAGATAATACGGGACGAATCGCACTTCTCGTAAACTCGGCTCTATCGCGGGCGACATCGAAATCTAGTCGGAGTTGCATTGTCGTAAACTTAATGGCCCTCGAGACAAGGAGAGAGAGAGAGAGAGAGAGAGAGCCTTCGTGTGCGCACCAAATCGAATTTACTTACTTAACGTAACCACCATTGGTTATCGAGCTTTTGAATTTTGTCATTTGACAATATTTACTTACTACCACTGCCGCTATGCTGCTGCTACTTCTGTTGCATTTTATGTTGCTTTTTTACTCAAAAATTATTGCCATCGTCGTTCGGTTTGGACTTTTTGTCGGAAAATTTATTAACATCGTGCGTTGAAGCTATTAAAAAATCTTAAAAAATATACAAGTTGACAAATTAAATCAAAGTTATTCGACATCAAATTATTATCTTTGACCATCGCGTAAAAGAAAATTATACCGAATGAGACTCTAAAGAACGGTGTTTCGATAATAAAATGTGTAAGAAAAGTAGGAAATCCAGGGAAAGAGCGGAGGAGAGGGGTAGGGTAGAGGAGACCGAGGAGGCTCGGGCACGATTCACGGGCGGATCCTTCAACGTCTTCGTTTCCGACGCGGCGCGCTTGAAAAGGTAGAAATTCCAATTTCCGAATATAGCTCGCTCGCGTCGGACGGGCCAGCGCATAATCGCGGGCTTTATCAATAGAGGATCGTAATGAGCTCGGAGATAATGCCGGCCTATCGGTCTTCTCGCCGCGAAACAATGATGGATGTACCTCCGCCGCCACTCGCCACCCACCACTCGCCACCTCCAGCTTTCGTGCTCCAGAAGCAGCTCTTGCGATTCACGAGTCCCGCCGCTTCGATTCGGGGCAGCTGTATCGCGGAGCCGTGCGCATGTCCGTGCGTTCGTGCCAACGAGGCTGATTGTTTCGTCGACACGCGACGCGCTTTTTGCCGCATGTCGATTTCCCATTCACTGGTGTGTGTGTGTGTGTATGTGTGTTTGTATATATTTATATGTATATATCTTAGAAATGTCCGTGTACCTGGAGTTTTTGCTGCGAGCGAGTATATATCTATATCGTCGGCTTGCGGCCTCGCATGACGAGGCAAGATTAACAAGAAATTGGATGAACGTTTCTATATTTCGAAAATTAAGCAATTGATTTGATATATCATCGTCTGCCTTTTTCTTTTATTTATTCGCTCAGAAAAATCGTAACGTAAAATCGTTTATTGAAATATAGATTCAATCACTAATATCTGAAAAAAATTACACCGAAATGATGTTTTAAACCGTATGACGCTGTTAAATAAATACAAGCGCTTTAAAATATAGCGATTATTTATTGCGAAAATTGTTTCTAAAATTAAGTTTTTATGCGCTCAAAGACAGCTTAGGTTAACACAATATTGCGTTTGGCAAGACTAAAATTTAATAGAAATGTTGTTAATAAACGCTCATTTTAATTGCCGTCCATTACGAAATGATATTTCAAAAGGTAATTTCAAATTTCATTTTGAAAAAATATTCGCTTAGAGTTATTATTTGTACAAGCACACAATAATTTTCGGTATAATTATCAAAAGATAAAATAAAAAGCGATCGCTGGTGCATCAACAGCGGGAGAGTAAACGTGAGCATAAATATAGCGATTGGTAAAGCGTGGCCGATTGATACAATCTTTGGTAAGTTCGGCTTTCGTTGCATGGGCAACAATATCGCGATTAAGCTTTACGAAATTAGCAACTAGCGGCAATCTTCTTGTTCTTGTTCTTCTTCTTCTTCTTCTTCTTCTTCATCCTCTTTTTCTTTGAGGCGATGCTCGCGCGTCACTCAAAACTCGTTCTGGCAATTACTACCGGCCGCGGAGCATCGCCTCGAGATAAGAATATAAGCTCGCGCTCGTTACTTATATTACACATCGGCCCCGGCGCGCGCGGGCACAATTTCGCGTCGTAAGTTTGCATGAATAAACCGGCTGGCGCCCCGGAGCTCCTCGAGTTGTTCGAGCGCGACAAGGTTACGGGGTCGACGTAAACGTCGCATCCTCGGAGCTGACTCCGGCGATGCCGCGCGTACAGGTGGCCAGTGCGCGCGCTCGGCCGGGGAGGCGCGTTTATAATAGGTGCGCTTCGCATAATTTATGCGCGCGGCGATATGGATTTTAGAACCGCGGCAGGTACGCGGCGCGTTCTCGCGTTCGACTATACGGCCATCGAGTCGTGAAACTTTATTAAGCTCGCGTTGCGCCTTCGTCGCTCTTGCCCCTGGCGCGCATATCTAGAAAAGGGGCATTTGTAACGTGTAAAATAGATTTTACGAGGGGCCTTTATGCATAAAGAGGACCGTCTGGCCATTCGTTTTAACTTCGTTTTAAGTGGTAAATTTCGAATCAATGTAATTCCGCATAAACTTCGTAACTGCATCGACGAGATTTTTTTCTCCCCTCAGTATATAGTTTTATTCATGGAATGTTAAAATTGTTATATGTGCTAATCAAATATCTTTTTATTGAACGTTGTATGTTCGAAACCTTTATCGTTACTCGTTACACCGCTCTCCCGTAAATAATGGATTAATTCTTCTATGATGTAGGTGTACGATTTTTTAATGCTAAACAAAATGTTCTTTTTTTTTTTTGTTTTCTTCTAGAACAGTTTTTGCCAAATAATTCTGTGAAATAATGCGATTAAAATACGATCTGCATGCGCAATGAAATTTCAATCCGTCAATAAGTAGTCGACTTTCCAAAGCCCTTAATAACACTTTCATGAAAGTTTAAATAGAAATACAAAAGTTGAAAGTGCAAGCATTGAAATTGATTTAGGTCTGTTAGCCTTTCGAGCAGCGGCGGTGGGGATCTTTTAGCGTATCGCAAGCTCAAGTTGACTGGATTTAAAAGCGAGAAGGAAGATTGTTAAGCCGATGGCGAGAGGGCGGAAAAGCCGAGTGCAGGAAATTAGAATTGAATAGTTGATGAATTTCAGAAGTGCCCGCGAGATCCCGTTCTCTCTTTCGGTTGCATACAAGTAGACTATACACATACATGTACACGCGCGCGTACACACACACACACGCACACACATCTATCCACACATACACACACAAACATGTATATATATATACATAAATGAGGAGAGGGAGGAAGTGGGCGCGTGTGCCGTTAATCCGACTCGCCGAAGGAAGGAGAGTCCGCCCGGAGTAGAGCGTGACATTCCGCGAAAATCGAGTCTCTCTTATCGCCCCTGACGTTATATTATACTCTTTCAATTGCGCGAGTCGCTATCTTACGCAGCGTTGGCGAGCGAGTCCAGGCCGAATACAAAAACGAATCGTCGTGCATTATCGACATTAAGGGTACTTCCCCACCTGGCAGTCCGCCACTCCTACCGGATTAATTAAATCCGGACGGACATGTACATATACACGGGACCGGCAGCTTCCGTTCGCTCGCGAATCGAAAAAGAGAGGAGCTACGCAATGAAGAGTAGCTTTATAAAGGTCTAATGAATTCAAAAAAGAGTTTACGCGTCAGTTAAATCACAAAACATTCTAACGCATCGTGCCGATGTCCGCTTTTCAAGTTCCCTAAACATTTGAGAAATTTCATATTTTATTAAAACGATCGTTAACGCGTTGTTAAACATTTTAATTAATTGAATTATTATTATTTTATTATCAATAACAATAATGTTATAAATACAACAATATTTTAGTAACATTGTAAAATATAATATTTTATCCGCGTACCCGAATGCCGATGGAAGATAAATTCAGAAAGTAAATCGAATTGTTTTGAAAGGATATTTTCGTTTCAGTTATTAGACAAAGAGTTAGCTTAACGCTTATTCCCAGGGGGAAAATCTAGGTATAATACATTCGCATGCAGAAAAGATGATCAAAAGCAAAAACAAAACAGACCGAAGGGAGAAAGAGGGAGAAACACAGAGAGAGAGAGAGAGAGAGATAAAGAGGTGGGGAGGAAGAGAGTATAGAAGACGAGAAACGAAGCCAGAAATGGAAAAGACTACGTAGGGAGAGTTGAAAGAGAGAGAGAGAGAGAGAGAGAGACGAGACGAGAGAACGAGTATGCATAAAAGAGACGAGAAGTTTGTAGAAGAAGAAAGAGCGAATGGGACTCGAAAGGGTGAAGGGAATAAGAGAGGAGAGGAAGAGAGCTCACGCATACGTGTGTTGGTGTCTCATAAGGGAGCCTAAGTGGAAACGAGACGGAATACCAGAAGCATTATCCTTTAATCAAATACATTACTGAAAATTTATCGCGCTCCCGCGAATTAATTAAATGCCGAAGGATAAATTCTCGCCGGTGCTTTCCCGGCGGGCCTAGCGGCCCGCTTTTCTTCTTCTCTCGTTCGTTTTCAGTTGGCTGGCCCCTTCGGCCCTTCCAAAGCGAGCGTCGCGCGTGCTCCGCCTGCATGAATTTTAACATTCGATAAAATAAATCGTCCGCTTCAACCCTCGGAAGAGTTGCTCGCGGATCCGACGCAAACTCTCTTTCTCTCTCTCTCTCTCTCTCTCTCTCTCTCTCTCTCTTTCTCTCTTTTCCTCTCTTTCTCTCTCTCTCTCTTTCTCTCTCTAGGACCTCCGTTCTTGCGAGTATACGTGGATTTCGCTTTCCTTTAAATACCGACGTCGTCGGACTTTATTAGGAACGGCCGTGTAATGAAATTAAATAATTTACTACCTTTTCACTCGCGACGCTAAAACTAACATTTATTTTTATATTCTTTAATGTCTCTTCAAATTTTTATAATTTCTGGTCCTCTTTATTTATTGATTTTTACAAGCATACGCTATAAGCCGATACAATAAAGATTCAATTTAAAAATGTGGCGCGTGGTTTAAAAAAATATCTCTCATTCGATTGAGAGAGCCTTTCGTATGCAGCGTTTTCAGGCTTTGGCTTCGTGGAATTTTTAATTATCTTTCGCCGCATCCACATAAACGTCATAAATTTGGATAAGATGTTGAAGCTAAGAGCGAAATAATATTTGTATTATATTATTTTGATTGATAATGATTTAGATTTTAAAAGTAATGCAAATAATAATTATTACAAAACAATGGGCACCAACAAAAAAATTTATGGATTCCCATTTGATCTAAAAAGGTCGTAAATATTTAATTGCAACCAAGTCGGTACTGTTTGTAAGTAATTGTAATGTTAACGTAATCTAAAGTATAAATATAATAATCATTATAATTATGGTACACTTGCTCAGATGAACAAAGCACTGGTAAAATCGTATTAGCTCGTATGTGTATTCATAAGCGTATTTGTTTAGCAGTTCGATCGAGAGTGTTTATTTGTATCCGAGCTGGTAATTCAGTCGGCAAGGTACACTCGCGATTTTGCATTTACTTTGCGTGCCAGCGTTTTGCGCAAATGAATCGCTCAGGAAGGAAGTAAAGGAGAGGAAGAGAGGGAAAGAGAAAACACGCATGCATTGCACGTTGTGTGATATAGGTGTGCATTTTCTCTCTCTCTCTCTCTCTCTCTCTCTCTCTCTCTCACTTCGAGCGCGTCGATTTTTCTTATAGGTCAACCGGCACAGGCTTATCGCGCCTTCTCCGACTACTCGCGTTACTCTTAATTGCCCTCTCGAACGGCGTTACGCCCACGAACCACCTTAAGGCGTACACTTGGCTGATCTACAAGATCTGACGTCACGACGGGCGATTGACAACAGCGAAAATCACGGAAACTTTGAATTTATCACCGACCCCTATAGTTTATTTTACTTTTCCACGTTCGATTATGCTAATATACTTTAATTACCTTTATTTTTATTTAGGACGATCTTATGATTTTTTCGGAATTGTACGCGTCGATTGTATCGTAACTTCCATCACGAATATAAAACAAACAAATCCTTGATCAGTGCCCTTATAACGATATATCTTGAAAAACTATTATACTTAATAAACTATTATGCATAAATAAAACAAAATGAAGCGATAAAGTTTTCCGTAAGGTTTCCGTTACCCTTCCACGGAAATATCATATCAAAGCTGAAAAAATGGACAAAAGAGAAGCAAGCACAAGAAGGCGAGCTATAAAGTCTATTCCCTGCTCGCGGCTCTGATAATTTTAATGAATTAAGGCGCGAACAAGCGGCTCGTTAACCGCGTGCACGTAAAGACGGAAGGTCAAGAAAAAGCTCGGCCGCGTGCAGGTGTAAGCGCAGGGATCGCGCACGGCCGCGCACTATATCTTTCTTTGAATATATTTCGCCGGGCTGGGCTCAACACTTGTTTATTTTGAAAGAGTTTTAACGATAAATTTTAATGATTTCCACCTGGGCACGCATACGTGGGCGCGCGGGCCGCCGGAGCCGCCTCGAGCCGAGACGCGGAGGCAGTGATGGATCGAGCCGGGTTATCGCCACCTCCGGAGCACCTCTCCGCCTCTCCCTCCGAAATATCGTCGCGGCGGCTGCCCGGCAACGCCGAACGAACCGAAGGGGCTCGGCTCGTCTACGGCGACGAGAACGACCGAGCAGCCCCGGCATTATCGGCCGAGAAGTTAAAAGGGGGCACTTTCCTCGCGGACAGCTGCTAAATAGACGACGCGCTCTCCCGGTTCCCGCGATTCCGATAATATTCTAATATAAATGAATCTCTGGATTTTGATAAATGGAGAAAATCCGGCGATCGTTATCTCAAGCTCTCTCCGAGTTGCCTCGGAGAGAAAGGGGGACGAGCTTTCGCGCAATTGTCTAACTCTCGGGTCATTTGTAAAACTTTCAACTTTCAACTTTGATCCATTTCAGATTAAGAAGAATTTATACGACTTCCGAGCTTACCTCTCGAGAACAAATCGCTATTCCTCGATACTACTTTTTCATCGGAGGTCCATCCCCTCCCCCTTCCTCAATCTCTCTCTCTCTCTCTCTCTCTATCCCGCTCCATTCTTTTCGTCTCGACTTTCGCGGATCTTCTTTTTATTGTTTATAATGCTCACGCGCGCTTTTTAAACGGTCATTATGTGAGCCTCAGGAGCGCCAAAGTATTTTATGCGACGGGGCTCCCCGCGATTTTTCGAACACGTAGAGGGATAAAGTATCGAAAACTAACGGCCAATGCAGGAGCGAGCGCCCGAGTCGCGATTCGGCCGATCGCGAGCGAGAGAAAGCCCGAATGCTCGTATATTACGAGCGCGGGGCCAGCGCTCGCGCCTTTACAACAAGACGATACGTACGATGCTCGGCAGATAGGACGTTGGACGCGCATCAGCGGGTGGGATTTTTCGGTATCCTATCCTCCGGCATGAGAGAGCGGGGGAACATCGAGTCGTCGACTTCCCGAACAGCGAACAGCGAACACCGGAGAAGCGCGAGTGCGAGCTTTAGCGTGGATAACGAATGTGGATCCATAACTAATACCGGAACAGATTAAAATTTAATTCTTCGAGTTGGGTCGCGCGAGCAGGCGGTTAAAGCTTGCATCGAGCGCGCGCAACCCGTTCGGCTGATTAATCGAAAGCTAATTCAATTTCCCGCTGGGTCACGGGTATTAATTAAAAAGCCGTATAATACAATGGTCGGCGATCAAGCGAATAATAGTAATAGAAGGGAGCACTACGTCGGGAGTTTCCGATAAACCGCGCCTCGAATTTAAGAAAATGCGAGATAAAACAGCTATGTGCGACTAGTAGGCTTGTTCCGCAGAAATAGCTCTTGTCTTTGCCGAGATAAAAAGCAATTAGCGTTTAATAAACGCGTCGGGGTCGAAGCCACCGGTGCAGCTGGGAAAATCGAAAGCAACGTGTGAGAAGGACCGGGAAAGAAAAAGTTGGGCGCAAAAAAAATTATTGGCTGTCCACGAATTCTTTAAAACAATCTGGCGCTCGTAAAGTTCCTTCATTAAACATCAAAGGTGGCCCATAAAATCGGTAATTCTGAGAGAGAGAGAGAGAGAAAGAAGGGGGGAGAGGGAGGTGGAGGAGAGCGATACCGAGGGGAAAGGGGTCGCACGCGGAGGATGTATCCTATAGCTCTACGGCGCGAGAGCCGCTGTACGTGTCGAACCCCCGTGGCGCCGCGCCACCATCTCGCGGCAATTCCATCGGATACCGGTGTCAGATCGGAGCTTGATTAAAATCCGCGGGCCTCCGATGAATGCGAACCTCCGAACTTTATCCTCGGGTCCCGCTGTCCCCCCGAATCGAAACTCGCTTCTTTTTTCGAGATGAAAAAATAAAAAAAACACGAGAACGTTTTAAACGGCTTTTGGCTTCTCGCCGAGGGTCGTCGTACCTTCGAGTCTTTGAGGTATGATTCAGATGCCATTGCAGTTGAAATTATCATTTAGACGTTCTTACAAAAATTCATTCAAGCTGCATATGCGCATTGTAGAATTAATAATAAAAGGAGGAGGAAAAAATAATAAAAAAAATCAAAGGCATTTTTCAAGGGAGAACGAACGTGCGATAAAAAAATGTCGATAAATAAATGTCAACTCGCAGCTTTATTATACATATATTATTCTGCTAATTATAACTAAAGCGTAGAAAAGAGAAAAACAATATGTGAAATTTTATTAAATTCTCGGGTGAAGATTTTTTCTGCATGAAAAGAAAGTCCCGACGCGTTAAAGAACAAGCAGTTTGGCGCGGAGCCCCGAGAGCAGCTCGGAGAAACTCGATAGCGTCATTGTCGGAGATTTTTTCCGAGACTATTATGATCCCGGGGAAAAGACGAAAAAGTGTCGAGCAGGGCAGCATTGACTCGAGCCTCCGACAAAAGCCAAGAGCCCTCGGGACGTGACGCGGCGCGCGCTCGCTACCGACTGACGGACAAACAAATATCGTAATACCATTGTTCTCCTCCCGCTTCTTTCCGGCCGTTCTACCAATTGAATATAACGAAATGCAAACACTGCCATCGGGATCGCGAGGGACGCCAGCGCCGCGAGGATAGGACGCCAGTCGCCGACGCCGGCGCTGCTCCTCTATGTGCTTCTTCTACGACCCAAAGGGAAGCTAAAGCTCCGGCTGAAGTGCTATTTCACTTTTCCTCATTGACCCGAGCTTCCACTCTCGCTCTGCAGCGCGACGGCTATGAAAGCTTTTCGAAATTCAACAATTAATGCTTTGTTTCATCTCCATTCCTTCCTTCCTTCCTTCCTTGCTCTCGTTCTATTACGTAAATTAAAAACGTCTGCGTCGGCCCAAGCTCTAGTTTTCGAGCATGTTTGTATTAGCGGACGCGTTATTTTTGCAGAAGCTGCATTGCCTTAAAGTTGGAAAGCAATGAACGTTTCAGCGATCCTCCTCCCTCCCTCCTCCGCCCTCTTCGTCCGACTCCTTATCTTGCAATGATTAATTTATTTGGCAAGAAGAAGAATGAAAAGAAAAATGTAGAAAATAAAGAAATAAAAAAGGAAATAAGGCTAATAATGCAACTTTGCTCTTCTTGTATTTAGTTGTAAGGGCAATTGACTGCGAAAGGAAAGTTGATAGTACGAAATATCAGTGGGAGAATATTTCGCGTGCGGTCGTTCGTCGAAAGAGTAAGAGGGAGAGGGGAGGGGGGACGCGGAGCAGAGAGAGAGAGGGAGAGAGAATGTCATTAACCAACCTTGTAATTTTGTTCATTTGACCGCTTACGATTCACGAGACGAGTCTTACCGCGGGATTTATCGTTTGGTCCAAACGAATGGCTGCATCAGATTTATAACTTTCGTTATTCTCGGAATACAAATAAAAAATTGGCAGTATCGAATATTCCTCGAAAGATAATTTAAATTCGATAATTTCGCCTTTGACGCTAAGCGTGCCCGGCGTTAAATATGCCTGGCTCTCCCAAAGTACATGGAAAACATAGTATCTTGGCCTAAATAGTTTCGAGTCTATGTAAATCGTGCACAAGTAATCTTAATTAAATAGCCGACACGCGGAGGAAAAGGAGCGGAGATAAAAATGAGAAACAAGAGTAGAAACGCGTCATTTCCGAAGCGACGTGGAATTCACACGGTACGTTTCAAATTCAGCGATTGCGGGAATCCGTCACTGACAGACGCTACATCGATTAACGTTGCCCCCGGGCACTTTGCGATTTGTCTGTCGCCGAAACTCGTGCTCGTTTCGCGTCTCGTTCGATCAAGACGTCCGACTCTGTTTTCCGAACAATCTTCATACGGTTATTATTATTTTGTAGCTTCGCCTATTGCGATTACAAACGTCGAGCAAAACGATGCCAACTGGTACAAATGTCTTGGACGAACAGAACTTGCTAAAAAAGTTAGTTAGCACCAACCGACATTCTAATTTTTGTTTTATTTTATTTTATTTTATTTATTTATTTATTAATTTATTTATTTATTTATTTTTTTCTACTTTTTATTTGAATATTTTTTCTTTTTATTTTAATACTTTTACCCCATTGATTTACAAAAGAAGGTTGACGATAAATTTTCAAACGCGACGTGTATCGACGAATGTTTTCGTAAATAAACAAAGCAGAAAAGAGGAAGAGAGGGGGGATAAGAACGAGAAATGCACGACATTCGATGGCGAAAGAGCAGATAGCGTCGAGCAAGAGGAGCAAAAGGAAAAGACGAACGAGATGAAGACAGAGAAGGAGAAAAAAGAAATAAGGCGAAGGAGAAGAATCAGTCTCTCGCTTTGAAAGCTGTATTGCTATATATTCTGTGGGCACACAAGTAGGAGCGCGGCGGTGCAGAAGAAGAGCAAAAAGAAGCGCAAAAAAAGATGATTGTATCCGTGGGTATATATTCCTTTGGGTGCTACGGCCAAAGGGACTATCGCGTTCGCTCGCAGTAGATAATTCAGCGCGTATCTCGGTAGCCGCGCGCGTCGGCCCGTCACAAAGACAAACCTCTGATGCGCTACCAGAACGTTCCGTTCCACACATATACGGATACGCTCATTCTTACACACTTGCAGACTTACACAATCATCATCATCATCATCACCACCATCCCCGCGTGCGCGCGCGCCTTGCACGAGGACGGAGCCTGAGAGAAAGGGAGCGCGACCGGCTCCGTCTCTCTCCACCTTTGCCTTTCAGAGCCAAACAACAAGACGCGAGATTGCTGACGGGATGCGAGAGCTTGGCGCCATCGCGTGATTACCAATTTGGAATTACTCGGTCCGAGGAAAAGAGAGAAAGAGAGAGAGGGAGAGAGGGAGAGAGAGAGAGAGAGAGAGAGAGAAAGAGAGAGAGAGAGAGGGAGGGAGAGTCGACGGCAGCGGCAGCGGCAGCGGCAACAAGTCCGCGGATTATCAGCTGCTGAAGGGAGGGCGATCGTGATGTATAATGTGGCCGGGCGCGATGGGAAGATATACTCGGCACACAATGCCAATGCCATTTCACGGAGGACTCATGCTGCTTTATTGTTCTTTTGCTTATTAATCATCCTTTTTTGCTCGTATCCCATTTCAAATTTTTATATCGTTTAAGTCATATAAACTTACGACCGCACTCGCACAAACAAGTAATTTTTTATATAAATTAATTTTTTCATGCAATCGAATTTTAAATAAATTTTTTTTCGTTTTTTTTTTTTTAATCATAATTATACATCAAGTTATTGCGTCACAATCGCAAATGTAATTTATTGAACATATAACAACGTATTGAAACAAAATATAATCCTGAAAGTACGAATGTGGATAAAAAAATGAAGGAATGCCGTCGAAACGAAAAAGACATTATCCGTGAAATGCACGCGTGTCCACGTGGAAAAACCAATAACGTCGATGGTACCTCGAGACTGCATTCCTCGAGCGGTCAAACTATTCATCGCGTGAGCGCGCTACCGGGACGCACTCGAGAGATGGCTTGAGAGTGCGCGAGCTCGGAGGCAGGTACGACGCGTACGAGTCCGTCGATACTCTCGCTCTGCTTCTCCGGCTTTTGATTTCTCGCTTTCTCAGTCGAGCGAGCCGGTGGCAAGACACTGATTGAATCGAAGTAATATCAAGAGCAGTGAGTAATGATCTTCGAGGATTCAAATGTGGGCCCTGTCAGTGATTGGTGTGTGTATGCGGATCAGATAGTGTGCAGTCATGCCGGGTGATTATATCGCATTATATGAGAAGTCTGCTACTGTGTACTCAGTCCTCCAAGATGAGCGGTTGACCGCCCCCTCCCTCTCTCCCTTCCTCTCCCTCTCTCTCTCTCTCTCTCTCTCTCTCTCTCTCTCTCTCTCTCTCTCTCTCTCTCTCTCTTTCTCTTTTTCTCTCTCTCCCTCCCTCCGTTCTTTCTTTCGTTTTATTGTTCTTTCTATCGTCTTCCTCTATTTCGTCTTTCCTTGTCTTCTCTTCTGCATCTCAACCTCGGAGCGAGAGACCGTTGCTCTTGTGAAGCCCCTCCTCACTGGCTTTCACCTCGAAGCACGAAGGACTCATGGTAGTCCAATGTTTCTTATCGACAATTATTATTTCGTGCGCAAAAAACCATTGTTCAGCGTGTGATTAAATATTTTATATTTTTCAAAATAAAATAATAAATTATTTGTCAATCTACAAGCACCGATTATTGGATTAATTTTACTTTCTGCATCTATTCGATAATCCATTTATTGTTAAAGGTTCCATTTTATCATTTTAAATACGTGTAAAGTTTTTCAAACAATGACGCATACTTTACAACTTTGACATCGGCAGACAAAGAATCATGTATAGCGCATAAACGAGCCGCGAGCTAGCAAGTGGTCAGACAATTCGATATTTCGGCAAGTTGGTATCGCATCAATAAGAACCCCTTTGGAATTATTGTGGAAAGCTCCGGGTGGTCTCGGGTACGGTAGCTTACGTACCGTTTGTCTGTACTTCGAAGGCGTACATTTGACTGTCCTGGCGCAAGAAGGACCAAGCACTCGGAAGGAATACGGTCGTCCTTTATCTCTCATACGCGAAGGACAATGTAGCCTCTGGACATTTGATCGATACACGACGATATCTAGCTGCCTCGCTCTCTCAAATCATCATCGGACTTCGGGCACGCGTCATTTGTGAAATTTTGCGACATTCGGCGATGAACTTGGAATTGTGGTTTACGCCTTTTATCGAATTATCGATTTTGAAGATTAATTCGCAGAGAACATTTTTAACTTTTACCGTATGCTAAAGAAAAAGGAGCAGCGACGAATCTTTAAACACGTTTTAAGTCAAATATTTGTATTTTTAATATCGTAGTTCCACAACATTAGTAAAGTTTCTTGTAAGTAACGATCAAGTGTTTTCTCTAATAGAATAAAATAGTAAAACGTATATTGGTATATTGAATGTCCGGTACAATGTGTTCTTAAAAGAGCGCAAATGAGTTAAACAATGTATAGCGCATGTGTTCATATACACACATATATAAAGGAGCCTTCAACTTTCTGAAGAGGAGACAGTGTATGTCAAACGCGACGGCGCTGGCCGTCAACCGATTCAATGATATCTCTCCGGCGTCTCCTGCGATGATTTATTCGGCATAAGATGCCCGGGAGACTTGGGTTACCCACTCGGCGGTCGCGAGTTACTCTAAACAGAAGCTATTGTAAACGTCCGCGGCCAAGACGGACGTGCCCCACGCACGGATCTTCCTCTCTCTCTCTCTCTCTCTCTCTCTCTCTCTCTCTCTCTCGCGAATCTCGAAGGACAGGGGCGCTGCCTGTGTGTGGGTTCACTCGTCTTTTATTGCACTCTCTCTCTCTCTCTCTCTCTCTCTTTCTTTCTACAGAAGCTCGATTCGCACGATAAGATCGCATCCTCGCAAACGGCTCTTATTCATCGGAGGAGCCGGTCTGGAGCGCTATTCAATGTATCGACTTTGTGCCGGGTGCGCAGCCGGCCGCTACCGCGCGATTTCTAGAAATTTTATCGGCGCGAGATGCGCTCGCCAGCTATTATGCCGAAGGTAAATTAAAACTTTAATAATTTCTCATGTTTCGCGCTATTTCGTGCGATTATTGATGTAATAAATCTCCGATGAAAGCAGTTGTTCATTATTTTTCTTTAAAACTTTTTATAAGTCAAGAGAATTATTTTACGAATTCATAAAATAACGTTCGTTAGTCCTAGAAAAATAAGACTTTTTGTAAATAAATTTTTTTCACCACTATATCTTACAGACAACATTCGTTAGCGATCGCCACAACCGTTACAAAAACGCTTGTCTGGAAGAAAAGCAATAAACGTCGCCAAAGCGAATACCTGTGGCTCGGTACAAGCAGACGAAATCCATCGGTGAATGGAAAAAATATTGCGTGCGTGGAAGAGAGTAATGATAGACTGCCGAGGGTTTAAAATCGGTTTTTTCTTCTTTCTTTTCTTCCTCAAAGGTCGAAAGACGACGGAAGAAAAGACGAAGGAGCTTAATGACACACGCGCGCGCGTTTCCCATAGCGTGAAGCAGCGTATGCTCGTGTCCAGCGGCCGCTCCGCCGTGTGCTCGTGATTACATGGTATCGGTACGTCACAAATAATGCGAGCAACGACTTAACAGGGAAAGAGGGGAAAAGAGGGAGAGAGTGAGGGAGGAAGAGAGAGAGAGAGAGAGAGAGAGAGAGAGAGCCAAGTCGCCACCAACATCGATTCCGGCCGCGTTTCGCGGGCATGCAAAGTTTCCACCCGCGAAGGGTGTGTCCTTCGCCCACGTTCGTTCACCACGGAGCCATGTGCGCATTGAGCCATCAATGGGAGGACCGAGTTTAACCCCTTGAAGTCCATGGGAAGAAGCGGCAGGGACACATTGTCTCTATACGGCGACGTGAAACGGAATCTTTCATCTTCTCCGACCAGCGCCGGATGGCCCCTAACTATATGTTACACTACCTCCTGCCCGCGTCGCAATTATTGTTGCGCTCGAGTGCAATACTACTGTATGCCCACTCTCTTTCTCTCTTTCTCTCTCTTTTGTCTCTCTTTCTCTTCGAGGCTGCGAGACTCGTTCAAGTCGCGCGGGTCGGGTCCCGGGTCGATACCTTCAATTAGCCGGCTGTCGAGACTTGCCTCGTGTATCTTTTGTAACGTATATAAGAATAAAAGCGTCTCAATCAAATCGAACGTGCGCACACACTATCAAACTGTTACATTTCATCCCATTACCTTCGAATGTATATTTAGAGTAGACGGCTTCATGGGAGGTATTTTAAATTGAAACCTTCGTTAAATATAACAATAATTTCACACTGTTTGCGTGATTTATAAAGTTTTCTAAGTTAGTTTTATCGATAAAAGATTAAAAGAAGGTCAGCGAGGATGGATTCTTCGTCCTTTAACGTTATTAAATCAGGTTTATCGGTACAGAATGAAAATGTGTTTTCGATTAATTTATTTGACAGATGAAAAATAATGATTCTGGGATGAAAGATATTTTTTGTTATTATTCTCCGTCAACTAGATAGATAGACTAGATTTTCGCACCAATAAATTAAGGAAGCCAGTCTGCATGAATCTCGCAGCGAACGAAATGGAAAAAAGCGCACTAAATTTTCCGGGTTACCGGCATATCGGCGTAAATTACGCGAGCTGCACATAAAGTCCCGGGCCATAGCGAGGGCGCTTTCATTTTTCAATCGGGCGAAATTAATTCTAACGGTCTCGAGCTCAAATCCTCGCTCGTCCTCGCAACGAGCGCCACCATCGGCTCCTCTTCCTCCTCCTCCTTCTACTCCTCTCCCCTAGTTCTCTCTCTCTCTCTCTGCGCCTTTCTTTTGCTCCACTAGCGCTTGTAAATACGACAACTTACGCATTACCAATTGTACGCGATAATTATAGAATAAATAAATTTACGTCGCGGTGGTATGCGCATAATATATCTACGTCTGCCAAATGGTACCGAGATACAGCCGTATATCACCGAGCGAGTTATAGTCTCCGCCCGGTAACTCATTGCCGCTCCTCTCCGCGGCTCTTTGGCTCGAATCCACGCGCGTCTTATGGCGCGGATCGTCCGAGCGATATCGAAGAGTCGCTCAGAGTCGCCGCGCGAAAAAGCCGCGACTCGCCCGCGGAACGCATTAATCGCCGCCGGTCGTGCGAGCGCCGTGGAAAACTGGCGCGTGAGAGGCCGAGCCGCGCGAACCTTCGCTTCGCGGTAATATAGAAATTCAATCGGTCTGGCAATTATGCGCCGCGGCCGTTATTACCGCCCGACACTGACCGCGGATCTTTTCTTTCGGCTCTTGCGTTCGCCCCGTCCTTTCCTTCCTCTCGCACGCGGCTCACGCGAGTTGCTCGCTCGGGCCGCATGTAATATTTTATTGGCTTTGTTTATGACGCGGTCTTCCTTGACGCAAGAGACTCTTTTCTCTTACTCTCTTACATACTCTCCTTCTTTTCCTTTCTCTCTCTCTCTCTCTCTCTCTCTCTCTCTCTCTCTCTCTCTCTCCATCACTCCCTCTTCTACGTCTCTTTGCTTTTCTTTCCTGCGCTGTATGATCTTGCTTTTCCTTTGTGCTCAATCCTCCACATGGCGCGCCGAGTTTCGTTATGCGGTTTGTTTGCTTTTTTCGACTTTGTCTTAAAAGTCATTTGTCTTTATAATATTTTAATTTCACCGTCACATCTATTTTAAATGAATCTAATCACTGCTATTTATTTATATTTATTTTTACATTTATTTTTTATTGCTAAATACTTTGAAAAAGTACAAATTAGATGTAGATATATACCATATAGTATATGGATGAAATATTTATTAACTGTAAAACAAATATTGAATGGAAGTACATGCAGTTTTGCATCTTTTATATAATTATATGTATGTATATACGTGTGCGTAGTTTTTTTGTTGCTTGCCTATTTTGCCTTGTTAATAGCTTGTATGTTTTTTAAAAATTGATTTTATTTTATTTATAGTATGACTGCTTTATCGAAGTTTTTCTCGAATATTCAATTTTAGCTCTATTCGTTTTATTGATCATAAACAATGATTTTATTTAAAACCAAAGACGATTGAACTGTAAAATAAAAAGACGAGCATTAAAATGTTTAATATTATTCGTATTTTTAAATTCTGATATTGAGATAACAATATTTCCAACAATAAGATGACAAAACTCAGTTACTAATAGCAGCAATTTATGAAATAACAGTTTGAAAAAATATGATAATAGTATTTTATATTTCTGAAGATGTGAACACTAAATTTACCGAAAGTAAGAACAAAGTTTTAATGGTATTTTGAGTTATAGAGAATGGCTTTGCTGTATAAGACAGTGTTTGTTTTAGTCATCCGAAGCAGAAGGAGAAAGAGAAGAGGAAGAGGTAAAAAAAAAAGAAAGAAAAAGAAAAAGAAGAACAAGACGAAGGATAGAGAAGAGGAGAAAGAATACAAAGACAAAAGTAAAGAAAAAGACAGGATAGAGGGAGAAGGCGAATAAGAAAAAGTAAGAGATAGGAAAAGAAAGAGAGAGAGAGAGAGAGAGAAAGAGAGCCTTTGGTATAATTGCAGGAATGGGCGATGACTGTAACAACGGGCGCATAAAGTCTCGGTGGTAGTAATGTTCCGAGGCCTGACACCCGAGGCGATACGCTCTCTCCGAACGGCGGACGTTGCGCCAATATAGACACAGACCACGAACCTTTACGGAAGGCTGAGCCTGCCGCGAGTTGGTTCGAACGAGTAATGGCACGGGGTATGACCAATCAATTACTAATAGTCCACCGGCCCCACACACAGCACCGATATTACCGGGACCATTACCTTTTGCTCGCTCTATACCTCCGCACCGCGAGCCTTTGAGTATTCGTGCCTTCTATTATTACCTTTCGGTCCTAGCCGATCTCCTCTCCCTTAAATAAGACAATCGCTAGAGCCCGCCGACAAAAAAAAGCCGCGAAAACTCCAGCGATTTCCGCTTGCTCGGCTTTTTAACTTTTTGGTTAGATCGCGCGTGCGGATAAGCTCTGCAGCGTAAAAGCCAGGTGGGAGAATTTAACGCGCGATCCCATCGATAAGTGAAAGGATGATCGTCGTCCTCTCGGCCGTTCTCTGGATCACCAACGTCGATCGGCCTCGGGCTCATCCGATGCGTCCGTCAAACCGAGACTCTGCCGCAACAGACCGCTCGATTTTCGTAATCGAATCGAACCGAATAGACGTTTTAATTATCGCTGACGCGATCAACTCTCTCGCGGCTTTATCGGCCAATTTCGAGCCGCCACCCACGCACTTTTCTTTGCATTACATTACGTCGATGCACGTGTGTGCAGCTCAGAGGATCGAAATAAAGTTGGGCGAACGACCGTAGGAAATGGCCTCCCCGTCACAAAGGAGATCAAATTGCCCCAAAATAAATTTAGACGATAACGCACAACTCGCTGACAACTTTCAACTTGTTTCACCAAATTTTTTTCTATGAGCTTAATATCGCCAATAAATATGACTAGTCGAGAGAGTAGCACACATAAAATTTTGCGTTCTTAAATCATCAGCAAGCGCCATAGTAGTGCGCATCTAAAATAAGAACGATCAAAGGGAACGGCTCGCAGCTCTAAATTTTTATTTCCCTTTCTCTTTCCCTCTATTTCTCTCTCTCTTTCTATCTTTTGCACGTACGACATATCATTATTCGCAATTACTTTGTCGCGCGGTCTATTTAGTCTCCGCCGTGAACGGCCACGGACCATCGAAACACTTTTCAAGAGCTTGCGACTGCCGTTAAGAAGAGAAGGCCTCTGCTCTTCGGCTCCCTCAAATGCTTGCTCATAGTATTCGGCCACACCAAAACTCATTATTATCGCTCGTTATAAATAACTGCTTTTGCATGTCTATTTTGTCACACATTGTAATTGAGGGTTGATGTTGCGGCTATTACGATATTTCGCTTTTCGTCAATGCCAACTTTACCAGCTATAATGACATTTGATTTTTTGTACTCGTGAAAAATTAACTAGAAAATCAATTTGTTTATCATGTTTGGATTAAATTGGCACTTGCATAAAATGTTGCTCTTCGATTCAATCCGATTTCCACCACTTTTTAAATTATGCTTGAAAAATTGGCCAAAATCATTTATCGTTATCTATCGTTATAATTGCCAAGATTTAGTCGGTTTAAATTGAAAATTGACTAGCCGAAAGGACGAGAAAATATGTGTAAGTATTTGCATTGCGGCACGAAGATGAATCTGTTAGAAAGAAGAGCATGTAGATTAAAAGTCAGTAAAAAGGACCACCCGGCGGAGCGGGGCGCGTCGAAGGTTCCGAGTTAAGAGCGTTTCTCGCCCGCAAATTCCTTGACGTAGCGTGCTTCGCTGCTCTCCATGCGCGAACCCACGAGCGTTAAAAGCGAAGAAGACGTATTCGCTCTTTTTCTCTTCCCCGCCCGAATCGCGGCGGCTCTTACGATCCGGTCGTTGCATTCGTGAACCGGTTAAATAAGCAATAAACTCGCGCGCGCTCGCCACCCGTCTTTCCCCTTTTTCTCTCTCTCTCTTTCTCTCTCTCTCTCTCTCTCTCTCGCTCTGTCGTCTACTCTGTTTCATCTTCATCTCTCTTTCTCTCCCGTTTTCGCAAAGAGTTTTTCTTTTTCCTTTGTTCATTGCGCGCGCGCCCGTATCGCCGCTCGCTTTTCTCCCTTTTGCCGTCTCTATTTATTTCTTGCGCGTCCAGAGGAAGCTACAGAGTAGCGTAACGCGCGCGCAACGTTGTCGCCACTTGGAGGTCCACTGATTTATTAGTCGCGTATATCCAACGGTGTCCGATCGCTCGCAAAGAGCCAAGAGAACGAGCCGCGCGTGCAACGAGACTAAGCCGCAGCGGATGAAGCTTCTCGTTCTACTCGTTCTCGAAATGCTTCGGCTGAATTACCGAGCTAACCCGCCAGTGCACAATCTACAATCATATGATAATTCAGTGCTTTTTGTTTCTAATTTGTTACGCGTAATTTATTTACCTGTAATCACTGTGCGTTTACCACTCGACGCTCAAAATAATCGTATTTCGCATACTTTTTATTCTTAATTAATCTAATTAACATATATATATATATAAATTTTAAGTTAAAAATTAAGGAATCACTGCATTTCAAATTTTTATTTTAACGATATCTCAAGAATTACCAGATGAAATTTTTAAGTTTTTCTTTTGGATAATACGAAAAAAATTTCTCTGAAATGTGTATTGTTAAAAAAAAAAAATTTGTATCTAATCGAGCAGCATTGATTTACACGTGTACATTAACACTTATCAACCAGTTTGTTCTTACGAGCTCGAGAAATCGTTCCTCATTGTGTCCAGTTGCAAAAGAAACAGCTCAACGAAAGTACAAAAAATTTTTAAGTATAGGACGCACCGTACTTTCTAAGCTAAGCACACGTTCATCGCAAATCACGAAGAGGATTAGCTTTCCTCGATTTGTACAAAGTCCCGGTAAACATTGTACCTCGAGGCGAAAAAGAAAAAGGAGCAAGAGCATCTAGACGACTTTTTGCCTCACATGCAAATATATTTCAAGATGGCCTTGCGCGATTCTGAAACAAAGATATATCGAGACTCTCGAAAGAGCGCAAAAGGAAAAGTATCGGATTCGAAAAGGAGGAGGAAAGAGAGAAAGAGAAAGATAGGCGGAGTGAAAGATCCGAAAAAAACAGCGCAGAGTTCGGCAAACATTCCTACATGCGTCGTTACGCGCGAATCGCGAGTGCGCAAGTGGAGACGAGGAGGCGCGGGGCCAAACACGACGGAGAGAGGGAGGAGCGAGAGAGATGGATAGATTGAACGCAGCAGCGGCTGCACCTGCTTCGCAGTCCATCATGACTCGCGTCACCCACGCTACTTTACTGCACGGCGAACCGTGTTATGCATCCGCGAGACAAGCCTTCGCTCGGCCGGGATATATGGGAGCTTTTGAGCAACGCGATCGAGCAGCGGACCTCGCTCGGCGCCGTCCGTCTGCTCTTATTTCACCAAGCGGCTCTCGTTCATCGAGAAAAGGAAGGACGATAAGTAGAGAGGCTACTCCGATAGATCGCAGTTGGCACAGATTATCGCTTGCATCCTATCGGAGGCTTGCTTTACTCCCCGACGAATTGCGCACACGGCTCGAAATTAACTAATGCCACGACAACGATATGCAATCGACCTGGCTAGCGCTCATGTATAAGCAGCACTCAAGGAGACTTTTGCGCAAAGTAAGTGCGGCTTAATCTTATGGCGACTGATGAGCTTCGTGCGATGAGTAATAAATTACCTCGCGTTACCAACTACCGGAAAAAGACGACGTTCTTAGTGCATTTATTTTTTCGAGATAAATAAGCACTCATCGCTACGCAGTTTGCTCTTTTTCTTGCCGTGCGCATGCAATATAGGTTACGAGATCGTCGCTGTTACGATTCTCATTAGTTTTATCATGTATTATTTTGGTAAAATCATAAAGAATTAGTGTAGATTATCAGGAAAAGGTTAAGAACCTCGTTGAAATTCGACGAAATAATTACAAATGAGGTGTAGTATATGCTGCGAGGATGAAAATTTCATCTCTATAAATTTAAAATTAACTAGATGCAATTGGCAGGAAACGATGAGAAAGAGAGAGAGACAGAAGAAAATCGGAAGAAAGAGGAGCGATCCGCGCGAATCGTCACCTCCGCCAACAGACCGAGGCGTAAATCAGAGTTATTACCGGGCTGAATTAGCGCTCTCGAGCAATGCCGGTACGTGTCCTCGGCGGCGGGAAAACGCATACGCGCAAGACACCCGGTTTTGGCCTATCGGCAACGATTAATCATTCGGCGGCGGAGCCGCACACGCATGCGGATTTCTCCGTCTCGGTTTCTCGCTCTGTTCCTCGTTCGGTAACTAGCTCTATGTCGCGCTACCGAATGAGAGAGAGAGAGAGAGAGAGAGAGAGAGAGGGAGAGAACGTTCATGTCACGGTGAGCCGAGAGCAGCGGCTCAGGCCTATACTTAAGCAACATAGAATATTCATATGTTGCTCGAGCGATAAGAGTGTAGTATACGCGCGGCCCGTACAGTACACGTGCACGCGTGCCCGCCAGGATTGTGCCGCTGGGAATACAGAGGAAGAGGAGGAAGAGAAGGAAGAGGAGGAGGCGAGCTCGCGCCTCCGTGAATCTGGGTCGAGTATCGTCCGCCGCCATCGGATCGATTCGTTCGAGCCTCTCGCTTGGACGCTTGATTTACGGTTTCGACGATTTTACGGTCTCTCGAACCGCGAATTTCTCCAAAGAGTCCGCATCCGCCACCTTTTACCATCCAATTAAGCACTTCGTTGCAGTTGTAAAGATAGCTTTTTACAACTTATATATAAAATCGATGCTGCAGTGCCGCTCGGGCTTAATGAAATTCGGCGTAGTAAAGTGATCCAGTGAAGAGAGAGAGAGAGGAGAGAGAGAGAGAGAGAGAGAACTGTGAGGAGGAAAAGAGGAGAAGAGCTTTCGGAGGAGAAAAGAGAAAAAGTTGCATTAACGTAGCGTCGGAAATTCGAGGAAGATTACGTAAAAGGAAGAGAGTGAGAGAGTGAGAGAGAAAATTAAACGCTCTTCCGGCGTCCATTGCGAATCCGACTTAGGCAAATACACTAAGTATGTATCGCGTACTGACGGATGAGTTAAGCTTCGTTTTAAGTCCCGCGCATTAGCCCATCAATGTCATCTCCTCAAGCTCAGACCCTTCAGACTTATCGGACGTTGCAGCTAACTGAATGCTTTCTCTCTTGCTCTTTCTCTAGCTCTTTCTCTTCCTGTTGTATGCCATCCCTCTTTAACTATATACCGAATACACCTTCTCTTTTGTATCACGTGTGCTGTGCGCGGATTTCTCAACGTCGGCAACGACACTCTGTGACGATGCGTTACATTTCGCTTTCCCAAAAACTTGAGCAAGGGATTGCCGCTGTAGTTAAACGATACCTGTCGAATTCCTCTATCTCAAATATTTTATTTTTTTATCTTTTTTTTTTTTTTTTTTTTTTTTATAAGTCGCGTATTTAAAGAAAATTTACTTTCCGTAAATTGACGTTAATGCAATAAACCTTTAGTTATAATATAATTATTGCGTATAAAATTATATTTTGGATTATTTTTTTATGAATTTTGGAACGATCGTTAATAAAGATTTATTTTTAATTTACGTGAGGAATATTAATTCTGATATTTAATTTTATATACTATAGGTATCTCTTGTAATAAAATAGCGTTAAAAAAATCCATTGAAAAATGATACAGTTAGCCTTGCCGGCATTCATCGACGATTAAAATAATTTTATACGCATTAAATTCGATCCAACAAATTCATAGGCTAGTCGAGTCGTTACGACAAGGTACTACATAATTATTAGGATGCGAGATGCAATTGCATCTGGGAAGCCACCAAGACGAACAAGCACTGAAGTGGACGAGCGACATAATTGTCATTCGTAGACATGTAAATTACGCGTGCGGATATAAATGTCAATATGACAGGCAGTCGGCGGTTGCGTCTGTGGGTCTTACCCGCCGGCTGGTCAAAGTGAAATCATTAGTTTGCTTAAATCAATGCGCGCGTAAACGTCCGAGTTATTTATGTCCCGTCATTACGAGGATGTCCTTCTTTCTTTCTTTCTCTTTTCTTACCTCCTCCGAGCGAGCTTGCTTCGACTATCTTTGTGTACGCGCAATCTGCTCCCCTCGCTCTTTCTCTTAAACCTTGACTTCCCAAGCTCCATTCAGAAATAACTTTTTTTATTTTTATCCCGGCAAATGTAATTTCGATCTTTCGTGAATGCATTTTATAAATAACAAAAGTTCTTTATCGCCTTTCTGCGGTGTCGCGCGCGGGTGCGCGCACGCCTTATTCCTTTCACCTTTGGCCAAGATTACTCCTTTACTTCTTTAATTTTTTTATTTTAAAATTTACTGCAATAAAAGTGGCAAAAGTATTATCTTATTACATCATCATCTGCAACCAATATTTTAAATTTAATATTCCCAACGAACAATGCTTTATCGAATCTTGACATAAAAATAATACCGAGCAACAGTTGCCGATCGAGCCGAATCAAATGCCAGATGCCGATTTATTCGCTCCGTAATAGGATTGATTTAGAAGCTTAAGATATAAGTTTGAGGAATTTTTCGAGTAATGCACCTCTTAAAAAGATCCTCGGTATTATACACGACTACACCAGGGATCTGCTTTGGCTGAATTATCATTTTTTATTTTCATATTCTTTCACTCTTGTTCTACCTCTTGCTATTTTATACACGAAATCTGCACTTTATCGGTACAAGGTTTCAAGCCTCGCGGACTATAAATTCGAGAATGCAAATAAGGTATCAAAACTTTTTTATAAAGCCGACGGCGAGCCAAAAAACGTGCAGCTCGATGTATAATCCTATTGGTATGCGAGGATATTCCAAAATCGCATACCTTCGTTCAGTTTTAATCAATTATACGCGCCGTGCACCGAACATCGATATCGCTTTTTTTTCCTTCCGCGAACGATCGACGATTCGTTATCAATATTAATCAAAGAAACATTCTACATTCATTATAACAGAAGCATTCTCAAAAAAGTTTTCGTAATCCAAACAATGACCGTATATATATATATATATATTCGCTTGCGAGCCAAGTTGATACGACGCTTATCATAGAAATACGATTATAATAAATGATCCAAGAGCCTTTCGGGACACGAGGAAATACAAAAAAAAAAAAAAAAAAAAAAAAAACAAAAAAAAAACAAAAACAAAACAACAAAAAAAAAACAAAAAAATAAAACAAAAAAAAGAAAGAAGAACGAGGCACGAGTGAAAGGAGACGCAGAAGCAGCAACCGAGCTGTAAAGGTGGCAGTCCAGACAAGAAGGCAAAAAGACGCGTGGATCCGTAGGTGGTCCGAGGTGGTCGAGAGAGCGTCGCATCGTTTGTCAAGTCGTCGATATGCCGATTTTGCAGCTCGATTACCATATTTTAACGCCAGCATTATTGGGTCCTACATCGGCTACCGGAATCCTTCGCTTCCTTCGCGAGTAGCGATTCTTTCTCCGTAACGCTCTTACACCTGCAATAATTCATCTTCCTCTCCTCGTATCGGATTCGATGGATGCGCGATGTCCGTTATTAATAGGCTCGCGGCTATCGGCATCGGCGATCACACCCGAGCCGATCGAGACGCGTCATCGCGCTTTCCTGGTACAGAAAAGGGTGCGTCGATATATCCATCGGCTATGGTAACGATACCACCGCCAGCCGAACGTCGATCCATTAGAATCGTTGGATCGTATTGCGATCATCTACATACCTTACGCGTAATGTATCGCTTCTCCTTGGCACAAACCGCCTTGATAGACGAGCTTCTTTTTTTTTGTTTCTTTTTTATTATTATATTATATTATTAAGCTTACACATGATTTATTTTGACTTAAGAATACGAAATTAATATAAATGACACGATTCGTTACGAGCCTCGGACGACAATGGACGGGACGTGAAAATGCTTTTAAAATGTCGATATCTCGTATAAGTTGGAGTTAAAAATTTCGTCGTTAAAAAGTAATTTTATTGTTTTTCTTGGGTGTAACGTATTTGTGAGGTTGATTCGAGGAAAAGAATGGCTCCGTGTTCCAAAATGACTGTTCAATTGTCACCTGCAAAAGCGTTGAAATGTCTCGGCGGTGGTAGAAAATTCATTTATAAAAAGAGCCAGACGTGATCCCGGACTCTAAGGATGGTGCGAGCCATTTTACAGACTTTTCCGTCAACATCGGAATACATTGAAGGCTCGCTCGCGTTACGACTAATGGTTAGCGGCGACCCTTTTCTTTCTCTCGTCGGCTTAGAATCGAGAGTTTCGAGAGCGACGATTAAACGCGCCTCGATGTGAAAATCCTCACTGGTGATTAATGACACCAAAGTTGAAAAATGTTCTTCGGACCTCTCGCTGCTCAAATTTTCAGCTCCATTGAAGCCTACGACGGGAGACACCGAAACTAGTCGCACGAAATTTGTAAAATTGTCGTACGCTTAAGATCTTCATCGGCTGGATTTCAATACAAATGTATCGGATTATTATACCAATACCTAAAAATTCGATGTAAATGTCCTTTTGAACGCAAGGAAATTAGTACGTTGCGCATTATCGGTCAAGTTATTTATTTATATTCGCTGTCTGCAATTAAAAGATAAATGTTTTAAGTTACGTTTGTAAGCTGTAAAATTTTCATTTTTAATACATCATCCTGAGTGAAGTTTTAAATGGGCAATAAAAGCCGATTTTTATCCTCTTTGTTTTTATCCTTGATAAAACTCGATACTCTATAGGTTTACTTAGTAAAAATGTGTGCCCCTTCGAGGCTTTATTTTTATTTTTAAGTCATTCGAGATTTTAACTGCAATCAACCAGCTTTCGTCGAGATATTCGTTCGATACTCTCAGTTGGAGGATCCGAAGATGAATCTTCAATTCTCCGGAGGCTCTCGCGGCTTCCCGCGCGCGAGTCGGAGAGGAGCTCAGGATTCGCTCGCTGAAGTGGCGGCTCGACGAAGCCAGCGCTGGACCATCGTAGTCCCGTCCCTGCGCTCACCTTTGGTGGTCTCGAATTCTTTACACTCGAAATTATTGCTCCGACTCGGGACCGAGTGGAAATCAGTCGATGGATGCGTCGGCCGGCAATCATGCTGGAGCCTCCAAGTGATACTTGATACGTTCAATGGGACCTTTAAAATACGAATCTACAAATAGAATTTTTCTCGCATAAGCGTTACGTTACTTTTATTAATTAAAAACAAAAAAAAAAAAAAAAAAAATTCTCGCTCTTAATTGTTTCCTAATAAAACTGACTTTTATTTTTAAATAGGTCTTTATTAATGATCACTTGCCGTCTACTGATTTTTAAGATACGATTAGTCATTCTCCGTTTACTTAAAAATTTTAGCGTAAAATCGTTAATTATACACGCCGATCGAAGCTTTAAAACGAATGACTTTCTAGCTTGTGTGTCGTGGTTTCTTTGAGATTGCGTCAAAAAATTGAAAAAAATGTTTGACTCCACATACAGAGTGCAAACGAGTACGGCAAAGCTTCGAATCAGTGAAGCGTTTGATTATGACTTTAAAGGAAATTGTAATCGTCTATAATGGCCGCAGAGCTACCGTCGTTATCGTATCCAGTATCAACGCTTTTGAGAGTCTTTGCTCTTCTCCCCCCCCCCCTTTTCTCTCTGTCTCTCTCTTTCTTTGCCTCTCTTTCTTGTTCGACTTTTCAATTTTTTTTCCGCAGTCGAGAGACTGTCCATTCAAATGTATTTGTGCGCGAACGAAGAAACTACTGCTGGATAACAGGAGGAGGCATCAAAGGAGGGGAGAGATACATTATATTACGCTTCGTCACTATTTTGTTTATTCCCTGTCACGAGCGCGCTCACCTATTCACAAAGTGTGCGCATTTCTCTCTCTCTCTCTCTCTCTTTCTCTCTTTCTCTTGTCGAGTCGAGTCGAGGTTTCACGTGGGCGCCAATGACTCGACTTGACTCGATCTCTGTCTTTCTTGTTCTCTCGCTGTCTTTCATTTGAGAACTGGTCGGGCCTACACTCGAGGCCGCGTGCATCCATCGATTTCAAGTGGTTCAACGAATTCCTATAACGACCACGGCTGCACTCCAATCCTTCAATCATTCGACGTTTCCGTTCTCTTACCTTATTGTTTTTGCATGAGCTTCGCAAACTCGTGGTTTACATATGCGCGATTAATCACGTTGAATAAGTATTTTGAACGATGAATGTAAAATTTCATATTTTACTTTTTAATAACAAATGTAAATTTTTAAAAATACATACTTTCAATCTTGTGTATCGATAAGATTTTTTATTCTTTTTTTTTTTTTTTTATATTTAATTAGTTAGTAATATTAATGGTAAATCAATAGCGATATGCAAAGATAACCAAATTATATCGTTAATATAAGTGCCATCTTTATTATCTTTAAAGTTAATGCTAAAAAGATTAATCTTCTCGCTCGGTAGAATGTGCAAGTTAAATAAGTTGGGGCGAATCATTATTTTCCTATTACACGGGGTTCTGTCCACGATGATCGACCTCGGCTTGATGAATAGGAAACCTGCGGGCCGCGCGTCGAGCTTCTCCTCTTTTGGTAATAACATCGTCTTAGGCTTCTTGGTTGCATTGTTGTTGCTAATGGGGCTGCAGCCGCTACTCGGCTACCGCTCGCAACCTAATTATGATTTATAGTCCTCGGTATACCTCGCCGACGTCGAACATCTTCCCGCGCGATTCGCCGAACTGCCGAGCAACCGAAGCCGCTTCCATGTACCCTTAATCGTTGAACCCTCCTATGCCTATGTTACTGCTCTTGTTTCTTAGGAATTTTGGCAACTTTGCTCGTTCAATAGCGTTCGTTTTTTTTTTTCCAATTGAAAATTAATCGCTTCGTATGGAAAGAGAGAAAGAAACACAAAAATAAATACAGTTACATTTTCAATTCTTTAATTATTGTATTAATTGATTCATGGATTTATTTGATATCGTCAATTACTGTAAATTAAAGTCCAAATTATGTAACGCAACGTTTTTGGAATCGCAACCTATCACGCACGCAAACATTTATCGAGGTTAAATAAATGTTAAGAGGAAAGAGAATGAAAAACCATAGTTTTATTCGGTAATGCTTATACCTATTCGCCAAAGCACACGTTCGGGTACTAATAAGAATAATTTTCAAAGTTTGTACTATCGAGCAGATCGAGAAATTTATTGCACAAAAGGCTGTCGCCTACTTTCCGAGTTTATTGTGCCCGTAAATTCGAGACAATAAGTTATAAATATTGAAATTCGCTTCACCGGCTGGGCAGTAATTCTTTCTTTTAAACTTTTTATGTCCTTTTTCGTTTCTCAATTCGCTGGGACGCTCGAAGAAAGCCCGAGCGAGAGACGCGCATTAGAAGGGCAGGCCGCGGCTATTTCGCGTCGCCCACGTTGCCCGTGGCGTGTCTCCATCCCGCAGGCATCATTAGCGCTGCTGCGGGGCAACGCGGGCGCACACACCGCCGCGTGACTGGAAATCGAACGCGCGCCGACAGTTACGACGAGCAGGCGTCTACGCACACCGAAGCTCGCATTGAACCGTCGTCGATGGTTTGGCTTGATGCGCGAGAAAAGGTGGGGCAATTTCCGGTCCTCGAGACCGGAGTATCTCATAATACCAGCCATTGTACCTGGGTGTGACTTCTCTCCTTGCTTTGTGACGACGATTCAAAGATGCCAAGATGTTTTAGTCTTTCGTAGTATTTCTTTCTTTTTTTTTTTTTTTTTTTCATATATATATATATATATATATATATATATATATATATATATATATATATATATATATATATATATATATATATATATATATATATATATATATATATATATATATATATTTGTATGTCTTTGCGAGTTAAGAAAAGAAGCCTGGAGAAAATTTCATAATCATATTTTTCGTTTGGGCACTATGAATGAAAAATGCTTTTTAAAAATTGATACCAGCTAAAATTGAATGCACCGACAGCGCGGTAGAGATAATTACGTACAAAACACCGCGCAAAATTTATTCAAAGAAATTTGATTATCGCGATACAAGGTCGATGCGCGAACGCAGGCATATGCGTTTGCTCACAGTGGGCCGAATGCATTGCACACATATCACGGACAACTGGTTCGGTGCAGGTTTGTTCAGTTTCTCTACGTTCATCGCCTTGCCTCCGACTTGTCTTCGCGCGGTCGGCGCTACTACGCGTGTTCTTCTTCCCTCTCTCTCTCTCACTCTCTCTCTCTCTCTCTCTCTCTCGCTCCCTCGCTCCTTCGCTCTCTTGTTCTCTTTTATTTAAAAAAGAATCGTTTCTTCCGTCCTCGGCGAAGCTACCTCGGCGTAGTCCCTTTTTGCTCGGCTATAGCTTTTTCGCCGCTACATCGCAGCGTCGTCATAAACGAGATAACGAGATCAAATTTATGATGTCCAGATTCAGGACCAAAAGTATGATAATCGCGTGGCTACGATGCAAAACGTCCCCGCGAATCGTGCGATCGTTCGAGTGACGAGTCTTAAGAGAAAATTAGAGTTCTTGAATTTTTTCCAGAAAATCCAGCTCCTGGGAGCACGCGTTTGAACGCGTCTAATAAAGCACGGATGATGGGCCGACGGCGAAACGCGCGTATTTCGATGAGGCTGATTTAACGACGTGCCTAAAAACGGACATTCGGCAAAATTAAGTCATTAATTTTCGAAGGCAAGATTTCGGTGAGATATTTCGGCGCGATATAAAGAGAGGGGTGGGGAGAGGCGAGGAGGCAGGTCAAGTGTGACTCGGTCGTCAAAAGGATTTTATTACACGAGTTCCGCGCGGCGGATCGCGCCGTCGAAATCTTTATTTGGAATCGTTCCAAGAACAATAACGTATCTCTGTCCCTTCTCTCGACGAGTGGTTGGCTTGGCCGCTAGTGCCGGCACGAGTGCACTGGGCGAAAGGGGGGACTTTTTCTCGAAAAGCGAGCGAAGAAGCTCGCGGCAAATAAAACGAAAGGTAACCCAGTTATTTTCTGTTTACGCCGCTTACCCGATCATACCCCCTGATATGATACGAGAGGAGCGAGCACGAGGCTCGCTTCCTTGGTAGTGCCGGCACGCGTGCGTCTACGCCATTATCGTGCATATAAATCAGTCGACTTAAATCAGATAGAATTTCAAAAAGTGGATAAAATACGCGGCGATATAGAAAAACAAAGGAAGCCGGAGAAGAAGAAACCGGACCGAGATTTACGAGTCATCTCGCCCATCATATGTGATTCCGCGAAGTTCGAGCCCGGTGTCGCGCGTTTTTCAAGAGATTTCCTCTCTCCTCGGAACCTCGTTAGAAAGAAATTTTCGCCAAGCCAAAGTTAAAAGAAAAGTAGGATGAAATAAATTAAAATAAAATAAAATAAAATGGAAAAGCGAAAGGCGTCGTTTTGTTAGTCCCGGAGAAGCAATTTCACGGGGCAAGGTGGCGTTCATCCGCTCTGTAAATCCGCTTCGGCGGACCGGTGCGCCCGGCTGCGTCTACTCTTTGTGTGTGCGCGCGCGCGCGCGCGTTTCGGGGCGCGTAAAAACAATGTATAATGCAACCGCGGGAAGCGTCGCCGCGCGCCAGAGCCGCAACGGTGCGGAGGTGGGAGCACTCAATTCATCAAGGAGTCGACGGCACGTAATTTAAGACTGCTTTTAACTCTTGGGTGTCGCAATTTATGTGAGCTTCTTATAAAAGAATGGCGCCTCTCGCGCACCGCCACCCTGCGCGCCTTGGATCTCCGTGCAGCGCAAAAACCACCAATCGCCGCCCCCGGCACGAAACTTTACTCAAGCCCTTACGTAGCCGTGCGTGCCTATGTATTCGCGCGCCTCTGTATTTTAACATTAAAGATACGCCATTTTTTTACTCTTTGACTTTAGACGAAAAAGACGAAAAAGAATAAGAAGAAGAAGAAGAAGAAGAAGAAGAAAAAGAAAAAGAAAAAGAAAAAAAGTAATAAACAGTCAAGAAATATTAAATTCGCGAATATTATTGTATATTTTAAATAACCCTATCTATATGTTACAGATAATTGGCAACTATATATTTATAATATTTTATGAAAAATGTAATAATTAATTTTATCAAATAAAAGATCCTTTATGTTTTTCTTTTCATTTCTTTTTTTTTCTTTTATTTATTTTCCTATTTTAATTATTTACTCTTTAAAATTTGTAAAAAGTAAAGTATTTTCTATTTATTATTAGCTCGATTTGCATTAGCAGCTCTCTTGTAGAAAAATAAAAGGACGGCGGGGGAGTGAAGGGAGAGGCTTTCGCGCCGTTATCGTATTTCGATTTTTACTCGTAATCGAATGGATCGCAGTCACGAAAGTGAAAGTAAATAAGCGACGCGAAAAATGAGCAAAAGCAAGGAGCGCCGATAGGGTTCGCAAGAGTTCTTACTCGCAAGAGCTCGCTCGCTCCAGCCGCATCCTCGCTTTTCTTTTCGCCGGTGATTTGTCAGAGATTAGGCGGGTTATAAATTTGCGCTACATTACCGCGGGCGCATTCGCGATTAATGCCCGAGTCGCGGGCTAAATAGTCGCCGAGCGCCCTGGCTCTTCTCGGACATCCGCGATACTTCTTGGGGAATGTAATAACAGGCCATCGATTACCAGATCACGAGTTCGCGTACGCAAGCGCGCGGTCGGGATCGCTCCTTCGCCGTTTGAAGAATCGCCGGGCTGGTAATCGTCGTGTTTATACCTGTTAGTTAGCCGGGAGCCGAGCGGACGGTTTAAATGGCTCGGCGGAAGGAATCCATTTCGCGACTCCGCGGAATTAGTCGGTAATGTACGAGGCGCGCGCCGAGGCCGAGGAGATATCGCCGTTACAGCCACGCCACGGCGGCGAGTCTGCCGCGGGCGCGCGAGGGCGAGCGCGCCTCTTCCTCGCTAAAGATATCTCACTTTGTGATTTTCTCCGATGGATAAAAATAAGGGGGGCTTAAAGCGATCGTTGGATTTGTCATCGTGTTGCCGGTAATATTTTACGCGCGACGTCCAAGCGCGCGCGATACTATTTTTAAATAAGCTCGCTTCTTCGCATGTATATGTTGTATGGTATATAAGCGTAATTTTAAAGCCCTTATTGTGCGCGCGTCAGGAAGAAATTAATACGTTGCTCGCCCTTACAAATACGCCTTTGAATTTTTCTCATACATTTGTATTTCAATGCGTCCGAAAATAGTTCATAACTAAAAGCAATTATTTTTACCGAGGCGCTGTAAGCGATCTTACACGTCGGCTTCATTGTGGTAGATTTTAGAGGCGACATGCCCCGGTGCGCGGTCCGGGGAATATCATTCGGATCTTTGGACGTTATTAAATCATCATTTGTTTGCGCTTAATCCCGAAATTAATGATTAGAAACAGTCCGTCCGTTTGCATAGGTTCCGCGTTATGCGGCGTGGATCTTTAAGCCCAACGCGCGACGCAATTTGTAATTGAAATAATAAATTTGGGCTATTGTAGTATCATATACCGGGTGACGTGAACGTTTAACACAAGTCACCAAATTTCACTTTATCGATCGATAATACTATAGTTTTCAAAGATTTTTCGTTCGTTTTTGATCGAGAGATAATGTCACTTTTAAAATTTATCTTAATTTTTATATTATTTTAATTTTGATATTGAAGCAAATATTTGAATAATAATTATTATAAAGTGAGAAGATAAACAAGGTGTCCGTGTAAAATAATGATGTTCACGAATCGATGAAATTCCTTGGACGAGAAACTAAAGACATTAAGCCTAATCGAGTAATGCGAGTATTATCTTCCTCGAAGAGAGAAGTAGGAATATCTGCAAAAGCATCGCCGGGTGTAACATATCCGAGAGATAGCGATCGAGCGCCACCCGTTAGATCCATCAAACGGCGTAGACTCAGTGGCCACAATATATTCCCTTAATTATCCTGTGTGTGCATTCTGAGTGTGAACTTTCCATTAATCATAGGAGAGGAGGGAAGGGAGAAGAGGAGGTTAGGAGGCGCAGGGTACAGTGGCGCGCGCGAGCGAGCGAGCTAGCGAGCCGCCGAGCGATTTTAATTCAGACGCGCGCTGTCCGCTCCATATGTATTCGACGAAGGCCCGCGTAAGATCATTAGTAACCCTGGCCGGACACCGCCGAGTCGTTCTTCATCCTGACGATGGCACAGCTTCGCTCCCTTTAAGACGCGACAGGTCGCGTCGTCATTGGCTACCGATCGCTATACCGGAGGCACGCATACCGAGCTCGCTCTCCTACTCCATCTCTCGTCCTTTCCTTCACGTACGAGCATACGCACACACTGGCAAAACAAAAGGAAAAAAGCGATCGCTCGCGATTCGTCTTTCTTTGTTCGACGTGCTCTTTCTTGCAGCGCTCGGCTGCCAAAGAAAGGACGCGCCCGAGGCGAGAACTCATTTTTATTCATTTCCATTCATTTTTATTCATTTCCTCCTGTTTATTTTTTCCTCCTCTCTCCTCGGCCCTCGTTCCCCCCTTCTTACCCCCACGTTACCCCTCGTTACCCCTCGTTACCCCTCGTTACCCCTCGTCCCCCCTCGCTCTTTCTTTTCCGCGTCGTACATCGACGCGAGGAGAAATGATAAAACGGAGCTACATAGGCGACGCGACTCGATCAAGTTTTACTCGCCGCTCGACTGGCTGGACTCGTCTCGAGAACGATAGCATCTGTTTGACGCGAGCAAAAGGTCGAGGAATTCGCGGGAGATCGCGCAGAGGCATAAAGCAGCGCGCGAAACGGCGAGGCGCTGGCGATACAAAGAAATCAAAGGCGAATCGCTTCGAAGCGGATCATCGGGCCGCGCTTATCTATCCGCGAGCGGGGGCGACGCGGGATAGGCGGGAGAGGCGTGAGTCGCGCTCGCCCTCGGCGTACCGCTGCGGTCTTCTCCCGCGAAATAACGCATAAAATGAATTGGCTATAAAGCCGGTAGCGACGGGAGCCGCGGGAGGAATCGCTGCTCCGCGCGCGCTTTACTTGTACCTCGACGCGATCGTAACTCGACGGGCCGCGCTGGCAGCCGCTCGGGGACGCCGTTACGGACATACTCCCTGCACGCGCACATATCAGAATAATCTCTTATAGATGGACGTCGCTCGGTAGCGGCTGGACAAACTCGAGATATACGCGCTCGCCATCGGGACGATAAATAAGCCGGGACGCGAAAATTGTCGTTTTTTCATCGACGCGCGCAGACCCAGCGGAGAATTCGCAATCTGCCAATCGATCTGGATAATGTTCTTCAAAATTGAACCTCGTCGCGAATAATAACTTAAAGCTTATTAAAGCTTAAAGTCACTTTGTTGTGTGTTTTCTCTTGTTTACGGCTTTTTCTTTAGGTGTCGTTAAAAATAAAATTACCGGCATTAAAGCATAAGTGTCATTGATGCGTATACGTAAATGTTACGGAGTTTCGTATAAAAACATTAAAGCAAGAAAATAACTTTGATTTAAATAATGAAACGGAATTTGAGCCGAAAATTAAACTTTTATTACTATTTTGTAGCACTTAATATACGATAATTTTTTATTCGCTTACGTATTTAATTTTTTTTCTACGTAAATTTAATTAAAGACGAATATTAATTTATTTTTTAATTACAAAAATATTTTGAATCGCTAGATTCAATTAATTCTTAAAATTTTTAAAAATCCACTTTCAAGTATTCATGAAAAAATATTTTAATTAAATATGTCTGAATTTCAAAAAAATGTTTAAAGTGAATTATTAATTTATTTAATATTTTTCCAATGGAAGGAATAAAATTTTTTATTCTTTTAAAATCATAAATATACTAAAAACAATTATTATTTAGTATAAAAGGCAATTTTATTTAAAGTTGGTATAGTGATTTACAATGAACAGAAATAATAATAAAAAGGATAACGTGATAAAATTGGAAAAGCGATGAAACGTGACATTTTTTAGCGATTTGACAAATCAAACGCTCGGTATGTACTTAATAGTCAAAGTTGCTGGGTAAAAAACAAAATAATACCCTGCATATATATATATATATGAGAGGTTATGTTTATAAACGGGGGGAAAAGCTAGTAAAACAGACACAGACCACACGTGAAAGCCCGAAGGCTGAATGTTGCACGCTGTCAATACGGACACGCGCTGGCCGGGATATCCCCGTGGCGAGAGTAGGCTTCCCCACCTCTACTCGCTCTCTCTCTCTCTCTCTCTCTCTCTCTCGCTCGCTCACTCGCTCGCTCACTCGCTTTCGAGCGAGTAAACACACAATGGAGGCACGGCGTACTCGTACCACGTTGACCTGCGGGATATGGGTTATTCTCCGTAAAACCATTTCGAACGACGAGCGTGTAAGCGTATTCGTGACTTTTTAAAAATCTCGCGATTACGTCACACATCGTGCGGGCGCGCGCACTCATTAATATACACGCTCGGAGTCATCGATGGCTCTTTGTCGCCCGTCGTTGCCCCCCTCCCGAGTTCCCTCTAATCGCTTCCTCGATCCTTTTTGACTCTTTTTTTCTTTTGACGCGCTCTTTCTTATCCGTTTTTGGCCTCTTTCTTTTATTAAATCCTCGCTTCTCCTTTTCTCTCGGCTCCTCTCTTCGTGATTGTTGTCGGCGAGATCAAACGACTCTCGTATGATTACCTCATTTGTTCTTGTTCAAAAACAGCATTTTTTTCGTTCGTCATTGAAGCTCCTTTTTTTTACGCGATTTATTCCGCGGAACAATGCGAAGCACACAATGAATAGGTAATTAATCACGAGCGCGCGAGGGACGAAAGAAGAACGTTGCGCGTCTCCTTTTATTATAATATTCTTAGTAAATAGAAATGGAGTTCGAGTATAATGTTCGACTTTCGATTTGTAATTTTCAACGAGCAGCATTACAGCGAGATGCTCGGACGATTGTGCAATTCGATCGAAATAGGAAGGAATATAGGTAGAGGATAAAGACACCGGGCCAACCGGAATCTATATAATCGATTCTGATTACATTGAAGCCCGGTAGTGGTAGCGTTGATTGGTGCATTCATAAATATCCATTAGCGGACAATGTCGGTAATGATCGGGCCTGTAGGCTACGCCCCGATGGGCAACAGGCCTTCGGTAGCGATCCTCTCAATGGTTTCGAGATGAGATACAAGACCCGCTAAGACTTTTACTCCGAGGTCTATGCTCCGACCTACTGCATCCGAATCTTCCTTCATTTTCTGCTACCTACTTACATCCTTCTTCCCGAGCTCGTCGCCTTTTTTATTTTTATTCCTCGACGTACTCTTACACTTGCACTTTCTCATGCTACCGCTGCTTAAATTTATCTTTATTAAAAGCATGTAAACACGGGTTTTTTACACGGCGACGAAGCAAATAAAGAAAAACCGTACGATCCACGTTCGATGAAGAACACCTTGAAATCCGTATGTGTGCAGAGAGAGAAAAAGAGAGAGAGAGAGAGAGAGCGAGAGACTCTTGTCTTGCACAATGGAAACTTTACCTGTTGTGCTACGCATGCGGACAGGTGACACCCTGCACTCGCCTTTGTACTCGGCACACATCCGTCGAGTCGTATATTTTATCGTTCGGAAAGTTTGATTTCTTGTGAGAACGACAAGAAAAGCCGGGAACAATAAAAATCAGGGTCTCGGCTCCCACGCCGATCGGCAGTCAAGTGAGGCCGGATTACTTTCATAAATTCACCCTCGCGTACAATCCGTTGGATCGGATCGCGACGCGGATTCACATACGTGCCTCGATACGTTTTCATCGCTCTTGCACATATCAACTTTTTCAAACGCACCAACATTGAACTCGATGTTTTCGGTTGTGTTACACGTGAGCCTAGTCTAGATTTTGTCATTGGCTGTGCGATTCTGCGCGCTTTGTTCGAGGATTAAATTTACCAAACCATGGTGCATGGTGAAAAAATAGAAACGATTGAATCGTGACATGGTCAAGTTTACCGTCGCGTCAGATTTACCTCAATTTAAAAAAAATCAAACAAAAGCATCATTAGGGCGTACTCTGTACATTTTATCGAAAAAAAAGGAGGATAAAAATAATATTGTTCAAATATTACAAGTTTTCTTATCAACAAATTTTTAAAAAATCAAGCTTCAAAAGTGATTGAACTGTTACGCGAAAAAAATACTCCTAATAATTGATTATTTTTTTGATAAAAAAAAAAAAAAAAAAAAAAAAAAAAAAAATTAAAATTAAAATTGTAACAATGCCGTGCACGTTTTACGAACTAAAGAGATCGTCCGAGTATAATGACAGCCTCCCATGGGTCATTGTGTCGTTTGGAAAATGCGAGAGTTGCATACGTAAGTTTTGAAATCGATCAAAACCTCACGGTTTTCCAAACTTTCTCTAGATTAACATCACGTCCGAGAGTTATAATTTGTGGAGGTCTCCCGCTGGGTCTGTCGCGCCGCAGGACTCAAGGATACATTCGGACCGAGACGTCAAGAGAAACCTGCACCCTTGTCAATATCGATGCACCCAGCGGCCCCCTTCCCCATTTAACTCCACTTTCTTAACCTATTTATCTACATGTTCCCCTTTTCATTCGCTCTGCTTTTCTTTTTCTCGAAGCTTGCGCTCTCGCGCGCGCAGCCTTATTTTTCTCCCGAGTCGAACCAGAGTCGGCAGCATCACGGTCGAGCCAACTGTAACATCGGTCGCCGTCGCTTCTCCGCGAGGGATCTTCTCATGCGAACCAAATTAAGCCCTGTCCGATGAATAACACGCTGCCGGTGCTTGCCGCTCGTGGCTTTGTTAAAATTTGACGTTTTCGATTATAAGCGAACGGCCGGATACTCCTTCCTCCGACTTTCTTTCTCTCTTTCTCTCTTTCTCTCTCTCTCTCTCTCTCTCTCTCTCTCTCTCTCTCTCCCTCTCTCTCTTTCTCTTTCTATCTATCTATCTACTTATCTATCTATCTATCTCCTTTCTCAGCTTTCCTTTTTTTCTTCCTTTTGGACTTATCAAGATCCCTCCGCGCGAAACGCGAAATCCGCGAAAGATAAAATTGACAACCAAGAAGACGAGCCTCAACGCCCAAAAATTAATCTCGTCGACTCGCCAACGATTATTTTATTTATTCACCTCGCTCGATTGTTTTAGCCTCGTTGCCGTAAAGAGCTACGACCAGTTTCTTTGCGAAATCGAGCTAAGCCGTTACGTAGCTGGGAAAAAAAGATCGAACGCGTGCACCTGACGTACATTCGTAACAAGCCCTCGAGCGACAGAAGCCCATAGACGACACCAAAGTACGGCTAGTCGCCGAGAAAAGCCCCAGCTCCCAGTCAAATGCATATCGCTCCCTGGCTCTTCTATTTTCACAGCCCGTCACGGAACTCGTCTAAAACTTGCCTGACGACTTATCGGCCGCTTTTTCATCCGTGGCTAAGCGCGAAAATACTGATTTTTCGACGTACGCTCGAAAATCGAAATTCCGCAGCTCCAATCCATTTCAAATTTACGCGCGATTTTAATGGCTTGCGCAAAACGGCAACGGAATATTGCGGATAAAAGGCTAGAGTGTCTTTGAAAAATGGAGTTATCGGACTAATTCCGTAATCTTTGAATGCCGAGGAGCGGCGGCAGTCTATCGGCGCTCGGCGTCGAAAGAGATTGCACGCTCTGGTACGCGGGTGGGTTGAGAGCCGCGAGTGCGGCTAACTTTTAAACAAGACTTAACTAATTTTCGGATAGTTTAATATCTTAGGTATCCGGGAGGTGCGCGGCGTCGCGCCCTGGCACACCTCCGCCGCTCGGAGCTCGGAGCGAGCTCGCGTTCCCGGGTCTCGGTCGGCTGCCGAGCGAGTTAAGTCGCAGCGGCTGGCTCCGCGCGCGGATGGAGGAGAGACGGAAGAAGGAGCGCGAGCGAGAGGAAGGATGAGCCTGGGAGCGAAGTGGGCTGACTGACGTGTAAAGACACCTCCACGTCCCGAAGAATTTAACTAATTATAATATAGGATAAACGGTTTATGCCAGAGCCTGGCAAGCTTCTCGCGAGCGATACTGATACTCCTCTCGTCTTTCCCTCGCAACCTCCAACCCTTTGCACAGCCCTCACGCCCCTCCCCCCCCCGCCTCCCCCCGTTTCGTCTCTCCTCCGCCTTCGCGCACACTTGTCTTTTACACTCTATATATTCTCTCGGCTGTACTCGCGAGACTCGTTGCCTCTCTTTGCCCTTCTTAAGCGACTTGGCACACGTCAGTAAAGTTAGCGACTCGAACGTGGCGAGACTTTGTACTGCTAATAAACCGAATTGAACCCGCGAGGTTCTTTCGCCTTATCGGATTACACCGCGCAAAAAAAATTTTCTTCCGAACGCGTCTTTGCCTAAAAAATTGTAATATTTAATGCTTTTAATTGTTAACCCAACATAACATCGTCGATAGAGCTACGATGAAAAATTGTCGTCGCTCGAGCGTAATAAATTATAAAACGCGCGAGAACCGGCCATGATTGCCCGATATAACGGTAGCTAATAGAGCGATTGAGATAAATTATAAGTGCGCGCGGGAAGACTAGTAAAATGCGCAATTTGCAACGTTGATGGATTCTACATCGCGCGCTCAAAGTGCCAGCTGCGCCATCGTAGCCGCTCGCACCGGTCAACCGATTGTTACGAATTTAGCAGTTCGTCGGAATAGTCCGGTGGAGCTCGCTCCGCGCGATGCTATACGAGCGCGGGCGTGTGCGACCGGAGGAAAGGCAAAGCGTCGTAGAAGACGAAAAAGGCGCGCCTATTACCGACTATAAGCGTAGATGAGCGAACAAGCGAGAGAGAGAGAGAGAGAGAGAGAGAGAGAGAGCGAGAGGGGGAGGGGAGGGAAAGGTGGTTGAGTTCGCGCGGAGCTATGCGTGTGGCCGCGCAGGGGCATGTATAAATACGCGAGAATAGCCGCGTATAACAAGTTATGGCAGATAAATTTATAGCATCTCCACTGAAACGCCATTACTCTAAATGCACTCCTCTATGTTGCCGCACTCTTATCTAACTCTTGCTTCTCCTCTCTCTCTCTCTCTCTCTCTCGCCAGTTGTTCTTCGGTCGTTCGGCCTTTTCTTCCCGTCGTCGTCTTCGTCGCTGTCGTCGTCGCTCTCCCGACGTGCCGCGGGTGCGAAGAGTAGCAATGCGCGCGCGAAGCATCCGTTACTGAATGTGGCTCTATCCTTCTCTCTTTCACTCACTTTCTTTCTCTTTTTTTTTTTTTGCTTCCTTTCTTACGTGCACTAGCTCAGACTATAGGCTTTTATGATCTTTCCAAATGGCCACTCTGCCTCCGAACTGCCTTTTGTCTCGTCTTTTTTCCAAGCAAGCGAGGGCTCCTTACTTCCTCATTCTACTTATTGGTGATCTACTTAATTTATTGTCTCGTATAAAAATATCTTATTGAATGTTATTAAGGACTTATATTTATTTTTTGCCAAAAAAATTGATTACATGAAAATTCATTTTAAAAGAGAGATCATAAACTTAGATTTTTATTGGTTTAATTTATTATTTTATATAATAATCAAATATTCGAAATAAATATATTAATCTAGATACAGCTTCAGAAAATCTATTAGGATTAATTATGTGCAATGTAGCTATCACCCATACGGTTGTAATAATTCCAGCGGACGTTCAATCGGTATTCGATTTATGGCACCGAGAATCAATCAAACATCACGATCGGTGCTGCTCGCTTGTCTCTAGAAAGCCATAAAGGAAGAAAAATAAAGAGCGAAAGAACGCGAGAAAGTAACGCAAGCGACGGTGACGATGGAAGTGTCGGTGGCTTGCTCGTGGCGCGGGCCAGCTGGAGCACCCCATAAGAACCGATCGTTATTGCTCGCCGCCCTATAATCTACACGAGCTAATGACGTCCATTACGTTACCGCGCAGTTCTCGCTCCTCGGCAAACTCCTCCGTTGCTGTCTTCCCCCCCCCCCTCACTCTCTCTCTCTCTCTCTCACTTACTGTTTCCCTCACGTCTCGGCTGCCGCTGCTGCTGCTGCTGCTGCTTCTGCTGTCACTGACCACACAGAGTAAGCCAGAACACACAAAACGCAGGCTCACGCGCGCGCGCGCGCGCGCGACTCCTCTCGCAAGCGAGACCCGGTAGCGGCTAGCTTGCGGCCTGCCGTCCTCTCCTCAGCTTTTTGCCATTTTCTTTCGGCTCGCGTTTTATCGTTTTTTAGCTTCGGCTCGTGTATAACGACCGTTTTAAGTGTCGGCCGAAGCCGAGCGGGAGACGCGTGGAGACGTCGGAGAGTTTTATTGGTCGCAGTTTTGTTTATCTCTAATTGGCGATTTGGCACAAGGATTTCGCTTGGGAAAATGATTGCCTTTTGGCATTCAGCGACGAATAATATAACAATGTATAATCGGGATTCATATGAAAGAGGGGAAATTGCAACGAACTAGAGGGACAGGGAAAAATACTTGGGTGTGCCAATTATTAAGAGAAAAATGCTCGTTTCCGAGATGGAAAATCACATCTGCTCGCAAAAGGATCCGCGCATTGATTCCTTTCTCTGTCTATCTGTCTCTCTCTCTCTCTCTCTCTCTCTCTCATTCTCTCTCAGTCACTCTCTTTCCTCCCGTTAAAAATGTCCCAGAGGCTTAAATCTCTCTCGTTTATTATCCGGAACGTTTAACATTTTTGCGCAAACCAGACGACGGGAGACAGTGAAAGAGGGAAGGAGGAGTGGAAGAAGGAAAGACCGCAAATTCGTTCGCCACCCGTAAATCTTCGATGGCTCGACGCCAAACCCAACGTCGTCCGGCTACAACGGGAAATTATCCGTGTTTATGTATATTTCCCGAGCGTTTTTCCAATTGACGCATCGTCCTCCGCTTCTTTTTTTCCTTCCTTGCCGTTCATCCGACGATGTCCTGCGGTCCAACAATGCGCGAATCAGCCCAGACGAAAGACTTACCCGAAAGCTGCTAGGATGAAATACTCGAGATGGTATTTTAGCTTAAACGATTGTTTACTCGAACGTTTGTTTCAAAAACTCATGCACTTTTAAAAACTATAGTAAGAGTAATGAATTAAATGGAGTATATAAAAATAAATGAATTTAATCTAATTTATTGTAATTGGTTAAATATTTTATTAAAAGCGAAAACTATTAATATTTTCTTAAGTCTTTGAAATTTCAAGCTTAATAAAAATCGATATTTACCACTTAATAAAAATTAAGTGTTTTAATTGCTGTATTTTGTTTAGAACAAAAATTTACAAAATTGGATTAAAAATAATAGTTCTACGATAGTTGTATCAATTAATTAAAATATTTATCATTGATACAAACTTTCAAACATGAAAAATATATATCTCTTTTAAAAATAGCATGCATGTAAAAGTCAGTAAATGCAGTCGACAAGCCGGAGAACTTGTTGACGATACACAAGGGGTAGTTTTGAGAACGAATCCTCGGGTCTTATAGCTGTATACGTAAACTAATTACAATCCATCACCGCGGTATGTTTACGCGAGTGCGTATTTTCGATAGAAACCGCGCGGCAGCTAACCGCGAATACAAGGCCACAGCCTTTCGCTGTAGCTGCCCGTACACGGACTCACACAGAAGCAATGAAGACGCCGGGAGAGCGCCAGGCGCAATCGGCTAGACGCGAAGGCGCTTTCTACCTCGCGCTTTCTCTCTCTCTCTCTCTCTCTCTCTCCGTCTTTCATGCTGGCTTTTGGACTCATGCGACGAGCGGCGCCTCCCGCCATGAATTAAAGATCAACCCCTTACGAGCAGAAGACTCGAGCGAACAGCGGATCATACGCGCGGAACGGAAAGACAGAGAGAGAGAGAGAGAGAGAAAGAGAGAGATGGAGCAAGAGGGAACAGGATAGGTACCGAGAAAGAGAGATTGCAAGATTACTACTCCTTTTGTGTGATCGATTATCAGACTCGCGTTTCAGGAACGGCAAGCGATTTATCATGTCTTACGAATACAACGTTTCTTGAATTACGCTACACGGAGCCTCGTTTCAATGAGCTCCTGAAATGCAAGCTTCTATTCTTTTGTATTTTCTACGATACCTTGGATTAAAAATTCGTTCCTTGATTCTAATAATTTTTTTTTTCAATCTTTTATACGAATAATGAACAGAATAACCGCAATTTCGGTTATATATTTTCATAAACAATAAATTTAGTAATCGTCAACTTCCATACAAATATTTCAAAATAATTATTCTAGCGATAGTACGAGAACGCATCGATAAAAGATTTTTTGCAGTAAATAGCAAAAGGTAGAAGAAAGAGCTTCCTGCATTTTACATCATGTCTGGTATAATTTGCGAAGTCTACGCGACTTTAGTCGAGATAAGTAGAGCCGACGCAGAAACGGCTTCGTCGCCGTCGTTGGGAGGAACAACTACGGTAAGGAAGGTATGCGCGATTCTCGCCCTTCTCTCCAGCGCCGATAAGTCGATGCGTGATTAGAGGCTGGCATTGTACTTCGAGGGGTACATCCTACCTTCGACCCTTTCCACTCTCCCCCCCCCCCTCTCTCTCTCTCTCTCTGTCTCTGTCTATCTTTATCCCTATAGTTCCTGTAAATTTTCCTGGTTCCTTCCCCTTGTTCGACTTCTCTCTGGGTTAGCTGACTGCTTCTTGTATCTCCCTCACACTCTCCCGTTCTCTTGCTCGCTCTCTTTATCGGTCTTCTACTCTCGCCTTACTCTTTGGCGCTCAAGGCTTCTGCCTTCGTGAAACGGCAATAATTACAAGCACGGCTCGGGAAGCAACGCTCGTCGTCTCTTTGAGCTTATCGATTTTCTGGAATTAATAATTGTAGCCGGTGTTAGCCGCGTACGCGTGAGCAACCTACCGCTTGTAAAACTTCTAAACATTAACATAATAGGTTGCTCGGCTCTTTACCTTTAAAATTTCTTAATGTACGTCCGTCTGACTCAAATAGCTTGGAAAAAACTCAAATTTTTGTTTTGTCTTAAGCACCTTTACAAAGATTTAAAATCAAGCTTTAAAAAATAATTTACCTGAATAATCGTGAATATAATAAACGTTAAAAATAAATGCGTAAAACCGAGTCATTGAGAAAATTACAAGACTATATGTTAAAGAGCAAAGATTCGTGTTACGAGTCGGAGGATCGCAGATTTATCGAGGCTCTCCTGACTTCGACATTCCTCGCTCCTCGATTTCCTTCTCGGGTGACATAAATATAAAAAATTTACCGTTTATCTTAGGGGTCGGGGATGCAGAGGAGATGCAAGCAACACTTGTCCGCACGGCAGGTATAAGCTCGCCGACGCGATTGCACCTTCGCGCCTCCGATTGCCCCAAGTGTCGACGTTTCGGGTGGCGCGCCTCAAGTTTTCGTGAGGTTTCCGCACGCGCGCGCACCTTGCCGGTCGTTTCGGCTCGAACGCCCGAGAGGGACGTATCGATATCCGAGCATAACGATATCGCGCGCGCCATCGAAACCGATAAATAACTCGAGTCCCCGTATAAATTCTGGCTTCGCTCCTTATAAATTTGTGGTCAAAAGAAGAAGGAGTACAAACGAAGGGAGAGAGAGAGAGAAAGAGAGAGAGAGAGAGGGCAGAGGACGAGCTTAGTCGGTCAACGTGAATTTTACTAATTTTCTGTCGTACCTCGGCTGCTCTTCGACACATAAAAGAAGAGAGAGAAATAATAACACAATGTAGAATGCCCGCACCTGAGCCAAAGGTCAAGACGAGCGCGACTTTGTATCGCCATTTTTTTGGGCCCTGAGCTGTCGCGACTCCTTTTCCCGCTCGGTCTTTTTCTTCTTTTTGTTTCGAGCGTCGCTTTTGCTCGCTTACGCTTATTCTCCCGTGATTCCCAGGTGCGTCTTCATTCGCGCGTTTTTTTTACGCGCTCGCATTTCGGCCTCCCACCGTCCTCTCATGGAAAGAGCGGGAGAAGGATGAGGAGAAAGAAGAGGGCCGCGCGCACCCAGAAACAGAAAGAGAGAGAGAGAGAGAGAGAGAGAGAGAGTGAGAGTGGGTGCGTTCAGGCGATATAAATTTCTACGGTCCTTAACTTGCTCCGCCGTTCATCCATTCATAATATGCATACGCGCTTTTGTTGTCCTGTCTCCTTGAGTCCGTTTTCGTTGGACCATTAGGGGCCCACGTATTAATTTTATTCCCTTTACCTTTCATTCTCTCTCTTTCTCTTTCTGTCTGACAATTACGAACAGAGAGTATCGTTTTTTGATTGAATTCGGAATATATATATATATATATATATATATATATATATATATATATATATGTTGTCAAATGCCCAATCATTTGGTGCAACTATGTAGCGAATAACATGAATAATGTTTTTTCGGCAATTCCTCTTCGCAGAAAAAACTCGCACTCGGAGTCATTACGGCTTCTATTTTTCTTTTTCCCGGCAATATTATCCTTTCTCTTTTTCTGGCCTGCACCATAAATCAGGACGTTCGTGTAAGAGGCAATTTATTGATTTCGAAAATCTACACGGCGAACCGGATAGACATCGCACTTGGATTAATCTTTCGTTCTCTCTTTGACGCGTTAGCTACAACGCGATTGAAATTTATTAATAATAGGAACCGGTATTTACGCTTCGCGCGCTGCGTGTTCGATTATCTCTCTGGACGTTTTTTCGTATTTTATTTATTCGGCTATCCTGCTCTGGGAGTCGGCCGGCACCCATAACGCGACCGATGGCTCCGTGCGACACGAGCATAAATTATTATAATAATCTTGCTGGTGCGACTTTTCGAAGCGCTATGAAGTATCGCGCACGCGCGCGACCGAGCCCGAGTTCAAGCGGTCGAGAGGAGCGAACGGCACTATCGAGACTTGGCATTTTGCCGTTTTAGCGCCGCGCATCTCTGACACGTTAGGAAGACCGACGACTCTTAGCCACCGGCTAGATTATACATAAATTGATTAAGAGACACTCTCGTTGAATGGATCTTTTGGAAAGATTCACGTCCGCTGTTGCGAAATGATTACTTTTTGCTCGATTACTTGTCTAATTATTATCGTTCATACATTGTGAGCAAGAGCTCGCGCGCGATATTAAAAATTTCCCAGCTGGGAATATCTCGAATGATCCATATTTGGAGGTGATTTTTCAAAAATCATTATGAAAAATCGATGGTGAACCATTTCTTTCTTTCGGTGGTTGAGGAAAAAAATATGAAAAATGTGTAGGAGATGAAGGGAAAGCGGTGAGAGTCGAAGGAACAACTTCAAACGTCGGCCGGCGCATTGGAAATTTTGAAATTCCATCGGTTGCGTTGAAAATTTAGTGAAATATGTCGAGCAATTATTCTTCCGTAGTGAAAGTTATACTTATTTTTAAGAAGAGCAACGTACATCGATGAAGCGCACAGCTTAACAAAAACGAGAAAGCCGGCAACCCCTCAACCGAGGCGCCGACGATCGTTTCGCAATTTACAACGACGGAATGTTTACCTGGTTTCCCGGCAGGTAGTCGAGGATATTAAGGGCTTATTCATCAGGTTAAAATCCAGAGCAACTCTCGACGTGAAAGTCCACTTTTACATAACCACCTTTGAATGACAATGAAAATTCATGGATATAAGTTGAGATGGGGGTTTTGTCCGACAGTCAAAAGTTATTTCGAAGTTCTTTTTTCGATCGTTCCTGTAACTGCAGTAACAATAAACTTTGACTACCGAAAATTTAAATGATTTACAATGCCCTATCAATTTCAACGTCTGTGAAACAGCTTTCGCTTTTCTCATACATATACATATATAAATATGGTAAGATTATTATTTATTGAATTATCACAGTTTTTATTAATAATTAAAATGATAAATTTTCAGAGATCGACATGGAAAATAATATACACGAAAAAAAGAAAAAAAGAAAAAAAAAAAAAATATATATATATATATATATATATATATATATATATATATAATTGCAATTTAAAGAAAAAATTATTTTTAAAACAATGATATTATGCTTTCAAAAAAAGTAAGAAGCTACGAGAAAATTAATTTGACTAAAAATAATGATATAAAGTAAAACTTATTTTTTATAAATTATAAAAATCTGATATCGATAAAAGATCAACATCCATTTATTCCTATATTAAATTATAGTAAAATGTAGCTTAGAATAGGATTAAAATTTTAATTTAAATTACACGATAAAAAAGACAAGACGCTTATTTCTTCTTAGAATCACTAATAAAATTCTCAAAGCATACAATCGTAAAAAAGAAACGGAGATGTATAAAATCAAAGCTGATTGGTATCTGAAATTATGCTGGCAGTCGCGGTATCGATCTCTCACTGCTGGAATTCGATTGCCTCGTATGGGAGCCACACGTTTACAAACATACACACGCGCCGAGTCGCTCGCAACACGGAAAGAACTTTTTTTCTCTTTGTATCAACTCCGAGATTAAACCGGCCGCAGACGTCCGTGAAGAATGCGGCGACGGGAAGCGGGAGATCGAGGTGCACAATGGGCTCCGATAAACTATCGATTCCGAGCTCGAAAAAATAAAGGCTACGCTCCTCGAGTGGCTTTCTGGGGCGTAACGTCGTTAGCTCTAGAATCGAACCTTTCAACGTACGAGAGTGGAAGCTCGCGACCGCGCCCACCGACTGACGGGGCTCGTCAAATAAATCGGCGACATCGAGAGCGAGGAGAGGAGCGCGCGGTATTGAGACGTCAGGACGGCCGTCCGCGTGCGCGAAGAACCATCGCGATGTATTCATTTGTCAAGAGCGGGGGTGCGCCGATCCTCGACGGGGGATCCGCCGGCATCGCCGGTGATCGACACGGGCCGATTTGTTGTCCGCGAGCGTCGAAGGCGCGCGTCGGTTGCTTCCCGTCCTTCCATCGCTCGAGCAACAATCGTCGTCGATACGATGATCTTGCCTTTGACCGATGATGTTCTCCCATTTGTCGCCGGTCTGTTTTTAACTGCGCCCACGCGCCCGTATACCATGATTATGAAGATGTTCGGAAATAATAAATTAATCCGGGAGTTGAACAATGTACGCATCGGCGTCACGCTTTTGGTAAAACTTCCGCGTACCTTATCATATTTTAAAAATTTTTTATCATACGCGCATATTGTAAACAATTTAACCGATAAAATAATATTTGTTCCGAGTGAAAAACCAGAATTTGCAAAAAAAAATGGTCGTGGAAAAAATTTACACGAGTCGAATCGTTGCCATTCCAAAATATATGCATAAATAATTGCCCGATCTTCGAAATACAAGCATGTAAATATTAGAAAATGCACGAGTGAAATGTATATAAAGTGCGGCTATCGTGGGTGGTAAATTAAAAGAAGGACGGCTTATTAGAGAATTTGTTTTTATCGAATATTTCGAATCGATTTTTTCGTTACCCTTTAATAAACACATCTCATAAATAAGTCGCGATAATGGGCAATTTCGTTGCACGCGGGTTATAAGCGAGCGATAAACCTGTTTGTTTCGTCGTTCGGCCCGCGCAGACCCGCTTCGAGCACCAAAACCACCTGCACACCCGTGCCGTGCACACACCCGGGAGAAAAAACGGAACGATCGAGAGTTGCGCCGCGTCTCGCGAGCTCCGGCGCAACGTGTCCGCGGGGTGACGCATCGCTCCGCGCGCTGTCCTTGAATTACGTCGGGTCGCCGCACGGAAGGCAGTCGCGGAGTCGCGGGCGTTTAGTCCTCCGTTCGCGCGAACGAGTCTTCTTTCCGATCGGTGGATCGGGAAGATCGTGTTTGCAGAGGTTGCGATCACCTGTGGTGCGGGTACGGATTGGCTACCTCGGGCTTGGCCACAACAGAGACTGAGAGAGAGAGAGAGAGAGAGAGAGAGAGAGAGAGAGAGAAACAGACAGACATTGGAAGGAAGGGAGAGAGCCCAACGATATCGGGGAAACCTGTCGTGCGCTCTATAGCAGGTAGGTATATTCGATTTAGTCGCTGCCTTTCTCTCTCTCTCTCTCTCTCTCTCTCTCTCTCTCTTTCTCTATCTCTCTATCTGTCTTTCTGTCTTTCTTGGCGCTTCTTTGCTCGTCTCGAGGTTCTACCTTGTGCGCCACGCAGCTTCGTTCGATCCCACCGACATCGACGCGCCGATGAGCCTACGTGTTGCGTTTCATTCCGGCACAAAACAAACATCGACGACGACGAGAAGCGTCCGGTGCGTTGATGCCGCTGCTTCCTTGCTGTGTTTTACAGGAGGTTTCCTTGTCTAATCAAGCGTCTGCTCATCAGATTTCTTCTCTCGATTAGCACTTAACAAATTGGAGTATAATTAATTAAGAGTCTTTTACTTGATTGATATTTAAATTTACTATTAACTATTTAAATTTATAAATCAGCATATTTATAAAATTTAAATATACACGTTTGAGGATCCAAATTTTTTTAAGTGCAAATTATTTTTAATTAGGTTTAAATTTTGTTTATTTCATTATTGAAAAAATTTTGGTAAAGAATCACACTTGTTATATTTTCGATAATTTACAATAATTTTAATAAATTTACAAAAGGAGATCAGAATATTTATTTTATTTACAATTTATATCACGCAATTATGTAAATTTTATTTTAATCATAAAATCAAAATATTGTAAATATTGTATCTTAAAATTTTCCACATATTTTTACAAACCGGTTGAACGGTGTCAATTTATAAATAATTATCAATAATGCTAATTTTTATTTAAACTCAATGGGAATAATATTTTCATAGCGAAGAAAAAATAAATTTTCAAGTTTATGCATTTGTGATAAATGAGGAATGATAAATTGATGATATTAATGTAAAATATAAATTAAAATGTAGAGATTTAAACATCGTAAGTTTAATGATATTTCCAAAATTGAAAATGATCATCCAATCTGTATTAAAATTTGCTATCAGATTATAAAATAATTTTACGCGCATATGCAGTCGCATCAGATACATTTTAAATGTAATGTAATATTTTGTTTTACGCGTAAGTTCTTCTTAATTAATTACTTTATTTATAATACGAAAATAAACGGAAATACATAATATATATACATAATATATATTACATATTTTGTTAAGTAGATATTTTGCACGAGTAAATTGTAGATATGAAAGTCAGCATTACTCGGCGCGATAAATACGGTTACGAAAGCCCCCATCGGTTAAATTGCTTAATTATTTAACGCACGAAGCAGCTTATCACGAAAATTAATACGAAACAAAGCATCGCTCATCGGGAAATCGAATATCCAAGTTCTTTGACCGAAAAGTCCTCGGCGATACGCCCGCATCGAGTGATCCCGTATTTATCGCGGAGAAGCGAGCGTATGGCGTCGAAATCGACAATTTACATCGTCTGCGCGAGTAAGCAGTTTCTTTGACTCCCCCTTTCACACCAGAGCGCCGCTGCCTCCTCACCCCGCGCCTTACGAGTCCGAGAAAAATTAATAACAAAACCAGCCTCGACCCTTTTAGCTTTTCCCTTTCACGCGCGGCGTAAGGCCCCGGGAGACGGGAGCTGGCGTCACCCGCTCTCTTTCTCCCGAGTATTATCCGAGAATTTATAGCCGTTTAGTCGAAAAGCGAGTCGAGCTCGCGGCGAATCGCTCTTTGTGCGCTCCCATTCAAGACGCACTCGGCTCCTGCGCCGGCACACACCTGGATTAATTCGAGATTTTCCGATTCGACGCGAGTTTGCCGCATTGTGTTCTCGCGTGCGCGCGCGCGCGCGTCTCGTGCTGAAAAATGCGTTTCTCACGAAATCTTTCCTCTAAACAAAATAAAGAGAGAAAAACGGAGAGGCTGAATCTCCTCGCTCCTTTATCATTCGCTCGCTTTTTGTTCGCCGAATTTCTCGGCCGCGGCTGGCTCTTTTCTTCCTAGCTGAACATTGTATCGTCCGGGCCGGAGATTCAGCGAGCGCTTACTCCTCGGTCGCGAGCCGCTGAATGCCCGTCGAGCGCGATAAATTTCCAGAAGCCGCGGCTGGCGGAGGAGGACGAGGCGGCGGGAGGGGGAGGAGGGAGGGGGGATTGCTCCAAAAGTTTTCGATTCAAAAGCCGAGCAGCGCTCACCAAAAGAGAGGACGGCGCAAGACGGGGAAGGATCCATGAATTATGCATAAAAGCTTCGATTCGCGGATTAAGCGAGCCGTCCGAGTTCGAGTCGCATTACCCATTCATTCTCGGGCGCGCGGGCGTATATGGAGCGCGCTCCAGCGAGAAAAGCAAAGACGGCAAAGGAGTATACTTGTGCGCGCACGCGCGCTGGAAACCTCCGCAGCTACCGTGACAAATGCAACGCGATACGCGGACGCGCTCGGCTCTATTATGCGCCGCGCGTGAAAACGTCTCTTCCCGCTCGCATTGTATTTTATTCCTCCGCTTTTTCGAAACGGACTTTCGCGCCGCTCCGACGACCAGTCGACATCATCGAGTGCGGAGCATTTATTAACCAAGGGTACGCGGACTTTCGGCATTTTTTGTTTCTTTTTTTTATTTTTTTTTTTTTTTTTATACGAAATTTAATCACGTACATCTTCGACCGAAAATCACGCGCCAGATATAAAAAGTAACGATCTCGTTCGGTCTTTTGGGTATCTTTATAGAAGCGTTTTTTTCGATGGCTTTTTTCATTTTTCTTTTTTCTTTGTTCAACTCACAAACAACGATAGGGAAGGGGAGAAAGTACGAAAGTCCTGAAGACGAAGGATTGTAATAGGTCGCGGGAGGAGCGCGCGAATAATGAAACGAGCAACGAAAGAGGAGAAAGAAAACGAGTCCGGAGAATCCGTGCGTTGTTTGTGCCTTTATCTCGGGGTAACTCGCGCATTCTGGCACGCATAGCAGTTTCCGAGATGGGTGTTTGATAGGACGCGGACACGTAGGGCATACGTGTGCATGCCCAGGCCCAGGGAAAGATTAGGACGATATAATTACGACGTTAACATAAGTCACCGAGCAAAGACAAACGCGGAATAATAATTGCCCTAAACACTGCGCACGCGCGCGCGCGCGCGCGCACGCTTCGTGATGTTACGTCGTCTTTTCAGCGAACTCTCATACCTTTGGTACCTTTACTCGAGTTTGTTTTGGTTTTCTTTATCGTTCGGTTCGAGGCTTACTTTATGGACTATGCCACTAACTCGCGCATGCCGTCCTGGATAAAATCAAAGTATAAGTACAATGAGGATAAAGTCGAAACTCTTATTTTTAATATTCTAGCCGCGCTTATGTGCCGCTTATGAAATTAAAAAAACACATTCTCTCGACAGACATTAACGCGTCGTTGATCACATCGCTCGTAATTATTACTAATCAAATACAAGTTTTAAATTTGTATAAAATGTTCTTGATTATTTTACGCATATAAATATAAAAGTAACTAATCGCAAAAGCAGGATAGTTGCAAAGAATTTTAATTTCTTGAATATTCCATATACCGTATGTTAATAAATTCAAAAAATTCTCAAAATTTATTAAACGTGCGTAAATAAAAATTTATTGGCCTCATTTATCTGTAAAATCAATAAAATAAATACTCCCGGAGTTTCTGTTTATGATATTACGGAGTTTAATTACTATCTGCTCATTGGAAAGAATCTTAAGAAAAAAGAAAAATAATAAATAAATAAATAAAAAATAAACAAAATAAATAATCGAGATGGAGAGGCAACAGGCAAGCTAATGAAGTGGTCCCAGGTGCGGATCATAAAAACTTTAAAAAGGTAGTTTCGACCCTGACGACGAATGAAGAAATAAGTCTTTAGTTCCTCGCCGAGTGTGAAGAAAGAAAGGAGAGGGGCAGATTTTACGGGTTATCCGATGTACCGATCGCGTAGATTCCAAGAAGCGCTCGAAACAATATCATAACTCGTGTTCCGACTGCCAGCGCCATAAATAGAAGCGTCCGTGCATGATATCGCGCACTGATATTTGCCACTTTTTTTTTACCTTTTATTATTCTTCTGTCTTTCTTTCACTCTTTCTTTCTCTCTCTCTCTCTCTCTCTCTCTCTCTCTCTCTCTCTCTCTCTCTCTCTGTCTCTCTCTCTCTCTCTCTCCCTCTCCATTTCTTGCTTTTCGTTCACTTATATGTATGTATATGCGAGCTACAAAGCGCGCCTCGATGCAATCGCCCATTTTTTAAATTGCCAACTCTGAGTTATCCCAGGCACTTGCTCAGTTTTTCTCTCGGACGAGAAGTCAATGTTTCTCGTTTCTCATTACGAAGGGTAAAATTTTCCCATCGAAACGAAAAGTCGTCGCTCGAGTGGCGCACTTGAGCTCGTCCTCTTAAAACGCGCACCGTTCCCAAATTCAAGTGGAGGCTCGGTGGCGTCGTCGGCGCAGCACTCCAATACTCTACCGCTGCTAAAATTGTAAGACGCCGAGCAGGAGCCTTGCGCTTTGCCTATGCGTCGATCAATGGACCAATTTGTCTGCAGCGGAATTTTCAAGAACGCGAGGTAAGACTGAACATTGCTTAGCGAACTTACTACTTATTTCAATGACTGCCACTGGGGCCTCGGATGTCAAAAAGTCAAAGGCTAAACACTAAAATCAGTTTGGGATTTCAACTACGCGTCGCGCTCCAGTCGAGGAACAAGGATAGAAAGAGAAGAATAGAAAGAGGGTCCGCTGAAGGATGAAGCGAGAAAATTCTTGGGTGTCCCTGGAATAAGAAGAGACAGATAGATAGATAGAGAGAGAGAGAGAGAGAGAATGACCAGGCAACGATATGCTTATGGTTATGTTTATGCTTCTGGAAGAGTTTCGATGCACCGAAACCTCGAGCTATGATTAGAAAGAAAGCGAAAGGCAGGAAACACTCACGCCTTTAATAATATTTGGACAGTCAAAACAAATCGAATGTAAACAAGAGCTCAAACATATAATGTTGATTGATATTTCAAATACAAGTTTATGTAGATTCATTTAAAAGTTAGTACATCGTCAACGAATTTAAATAAAAAATAATAATAATAATAATAATAATAATAATAATAATAATAATAACTATATAATAAAATACTTGATTAATTTTTTTATGCACCGATCGAGTATATTTTTATTATCTGCATTTGAAAAAAAAAATTTGTGTATATTATTGGGATTTATATATATGAAAATATTTATTTTAAATATAACTTAAAAATATATTTAAGCAAAGTTTTTATTGGTTGTAACTTGTAAATAATTTAAAAATTCAGTATTACTAAGCAAACAAGAAAAACAAGTCGAAAACTCTTCGTTTATCAAAAGCCTTAAAGAAGTAGAGAGAAAGAGATGCTAAGGGAAAGAGAGAGAGAGAGAGAGAGAGAGAGAGAGAGAGAGAGAGAGAGAGAGAGAGAAAGGAGGAAGGAGAAGATGGAAAGAGAAAGGACAAGAAGATAGAGAGCGGGAAGGAAAAAGAAAAAAGTAAAAGAAGAAGAAGAAGAAGAAGACGAGGGACACAGAGAAAACTTGTTATGTTTTGAGAGATATGGCAGAGGCCTGCGGAATACATAATTTTGTAAAGACAAAAATGTTGCGGTTGTGCCTCTCGGCGGACTAGCATTTTTCCTTGTTTTACAAAATGTTCAGCTCGCCAGCTTCCTCTCTTCTCTCTTTGCTCTCCATCCCTTTCCTTCTTTATAACTCTCTAAGCAACGTTCTCTCGAATTCCCTCTCCGGTAATGTGCTGCGGAATGAGAAACGTTTTATAAAAAGTGTATCCACATCTTCATGTTCCATCCGTGAAACAAGTTGAATCATAAGTTTAAAGTTGTATTTGCAAACTACCGACTTGTAAGCTTATGCCGATCTGTCAATATGCGCCGTGTTCCCTCTTTTTTTACAATCGCTATTATCGAGCATATCAAATGTATTTTATACAACGTAACTGCGGAGTAATAAATTGCCAAGACTTTTTATTTTTGACTGCTTAATAAACACATACTATCTTGAAAAAGTTAAAAAAATTAATAAAGACCTGTTATCCAAAGCGGGTAAGGTTATTTTCAACGCTCGTTTTAAAAAAATTTTCAATATAATGGGAAATCTATTGAGTAATTCTAACACTGACCACGAGTTAAGTTCAAGCTAAAATGTCGATATTCATCTAAAGTTCGCTTTGAAACTCGGAAAAAAACGAAATTATTTTGATTTTTAAAGCACGTATTCAAGATAACGGAAAAAGATCTTCAGAGAATTGAAAGATTAAGGATAAAATAAAACGTGGAGAGAAAAATAGATTTCAGACGATTGATTTTGAACGAACATTATGAAACCGTTATTCCGGTTGTTTCGACGAGCAAACGTTTGGTCACCTTTCTCTTCTTTCTTTTAATCGTTTGATCTATTTTTTTGTTCCGCGTTATTTTTTTTATTAGCTCAATTTTGGCTAATCTATGATCGTAAAACGTTAGACGAAGAAATAACGGAAAAACTTGCGTGGGGCAATTGATTACCTTTTGATCTTCCTATCTCGGCAAAACATCAACAACAAGGATTCCGTAAAATTCACTTAAAACAAGGATAAAAGCAAAAAATAATAAAAATTAAAATAAATGTATTTTTCAACGTCATCATTGATAAATCCATTGATCACTCGCGATGCGATGCTAAAGCGATAATGTGGCGTTTGCGCGTATTGTTTTTTATCATTTCGTTAAATAAGGTTAATTTAGCTCTATCGAGGTTTATCGGGGCGGCAATTTGCATGTCCAGTTATTGGATGATTGTCTCGAAATCAGCGTAGTTGCCGGATTGCATAAATCGATCGATGCGCAATTAGCATTATTTTGGCTCAACATCTGCCGCGGTGCGCGCGTTCGAGCATCGGTCGGATCGGGCGAGTCGAAGGAGGACGGCCTCCGTCGGCAGTGCACGCTCCCAACCGGCGTGAGACGAACGTTCGATAAAAAGATCCGCTTGATCCTCGCTCGAAGCGCACTAGTAGTACGAGCAATGAAGATGATGGCTTCGTTTTTCGCATTTGGATTTGGAAAAACCGTTGGTTGCTCGTTGCGCACTGCTTCCGTTTGCAGATCAAATCTAAAATGCAAGCTCTCGCATTGGTATATTTGAATTTTATCATCAAGCAAATTTAATACGGCGTATTAAATTTCCATCGATTGAAAAGTCAAAAGTATTTATATGAATTTAAATAAATAATTATTATTTATTTATTTATTTATTTATTTATTTCTTTATTTATTTATTTTTAACACTCGTTTAAAATAATCTTAAATAAATTCTCGGGACATTGTGCTTTGTTTCACTCAATTTATGATCTTGAAATAGTAATAATAATAATAATAATAATAATAATAATAATAATAATAATAATAATACGTGTGTTCGCATTCCTTTGATTTTGGTAACCGCGCGGCAGTTCCTATTCAACGGGTAGAATTGACAATAATTCGAAAGCGCATGCAAGCAATAAAAATCTTGGCGGGATCCGCGTATTTCTCGTTTAAGAATTGGCTTCACTCTCCGCGCGATATCATCGCGAGCATAAGAGCCGGGTATACGTGGACGCGTCCGCTCGAGTCGCCGGAAATTCTACCTAAGGAAGGTAAAGCGCGGATCTCGCGCTTTTGCAGGCCTTTGCGGCTCCTCTGGGGACTGCCTTTCGAGCTGGCTGAGAAGAAGTTTTTTATCATCGCGAGCTCTTTCTTCCTTACTCCTTCTCTTTTGCTCGATGCAACTTAATATTTTCGGTCGTCGCGGGCCGTCTCAAAGCCCGGGTGCTTCGATTTACCGTATCCCGAGTCGCATAAACTTGCGCCTTACGGCACGGCACGCGTGAATTTTCAAGAATTGATACCGACACCAAATATATTTCGCTGCCTTATTTCTTTCTCTTATTCCGAGTCATTCAATTACTCGTCATAATTCAGTCATTTGCAGGCTGTAAAATAAGAAGCAAGCTTTAATATATGTGCATGTTTATATATATATATATATCTATATATATATACATCGCTAATTCACTAATTATTCATTTTTACACCGATTAAAAAAATGTTTTAAAACAATTAAGCGTTGTAGTTTTCTTTGAAAAATTTTTAAAAACATTGAAAAAAAATCTTTGAAAAAGTATAAAATCTTATTGGACTTGTAAAGTTGTAGAAACGAATGGGGCGAGGCGGAATTGGAGGAAAGGCTCGCGAGGGGCGTCAACGAAAACGACATAAAAGTCAAATAGAGCCATCTCGAGAAGACCGAAAATTGTCGCGTGGTAAAAGGTACGGTCTTAAATCGGTCAGCCGATACCGATCTCCTTTCTATCGACAAGCTTATGAGCCGGTCGACGAGTGGACGCGTCTTGTCCCCGTATTAACAGAATCCTGGAAACCATTCGATGAGTTTACGAGGGCCCGCGCGAAGATGAAAGGATTAAATGCTCGCTTACACTGTCGAATTCGAACTCGACGGCTAATTAAACGTTTTCTCACACGGAGAACGCGCTAGATTAAAACGGCAGATCACCTTGGACACGGTGTCAGATTCTTTTCTGATCGAGGCGCGAATTTATTTTGCCACGTACCCCACGACTGTTATAGTATTTTTTATCCAAAAGACTTTTACGCATTCAGGCTTGAAATAAAAAAAACGAAAAAAATACGAAAAAAGAAACAAAAAAAATCATTAAATTTAATCAAACTCGGTTATTAACCGATCGAGTGCGAACGAATGTGTTTTTTACGAGAGCTTACGTAACATAATGGACGAATGATAATACGCGTGCTTCGTATAGGGCCTGCTTTTTAATTAATAATTTTTCACTCTTCTCTCTTTCTCTCTCTCTCTCTCTCTCTCTCTCTCTCTCTCTATCTCTCTCTTTTTCTCTGAAAGCAAAATGGTCAATTTATTCGGAAGACGTGTGTGGATGCGAGCGCGCGCCGCGCTCTTGCCCCTCGTAAGCACTACCAGAACGAGGAGCCGAAAAAGAGCTCCCGCACGGAAGCAAAAGAAAGAAGAAAAAGCGGGATGGCGCGTCAAAAAGTCCCGAGAAATGTTCCTTGCCGAAGTATAACGAGCCGCGTTATCGAGATAAAAACTCGTTATTATACCAATAAAGGCGCTCGTAAACAGAGCGAAGAGTCTCTGCGCATTTGGAAGAGGAGAGCGGCAAGGGTCAGTTTCGGCCCCGGCGAATCCACTGGAACTCGTGAACCATAAAGCACGGAGTCGCGGCTGCAACGACTCGCGCGTCCCTCGGAGCCAAGCATCAACAATTATAATAAAATGCCCCGTATAGCAAACGGAGAAACAAAGATAAGCCGAGATAATAAGAGCCGAGGGAGGGAAGGAGATAGATAGGTGAGCAGCGCGAGAGGAGCGGGAAGTACTACAACGCGGGGATAATTTTAATTTAAACAAATGGTCGGGAGGGCGGCATCTTTGTCCGCGTCTTGCATTATTTATGCTCGAGCAAGAGAAACGTACGTGCGCCTCTGCGTCATCGGCGCGGACGGGTGCGCGTATACTCGCGTCGTGTCAATGTTTCTCGAGGTATAAGCGCGCAGGTACGCGCCTCTTCGCTCTTTCGCTTTTGCTCCTCGTCGTCCAAAGTCCCCCTACGATCTCGACTAGCTGCCTCGCGCTCTCCGTCTTCTTCCCCGGTGCTCGTCTTTTTGCTAGCGCGAGAGCCTCCGCCGTCCAGATTTATGGTGACGCGTTTACTTTCGAGAAAAATCTCCGGACAAGGCACCGATCGCCGTTAACTCCCTTTATTATTTTACGGCTTTCGATCGTCACTCGCGACCGTAACTACGCACTTTGCTCCGGCATGCTTACCTCAATTACACTTTATATTTTAATAGAGTCGAGGAGCTCGGGGTTTATTTTAACGGGGTAACGCCGAAAATATAGCGCGACCGCAAATCAAAAATATACGATACCTTGTGCGACAATTTATTTTCATTTGTATTTGGGACTCCAAGATGTAATATAATCCCCGTGCTCGGAGATTACGGCACTAGAAGTTATGAAGTCTTTTTGCGGAATCGAGGAGAAAGCGAGGTCTTTATCAGGAGTTAAATATTTGCATGGAGCTCGCACGGCATTCGGTTATGATCAAGAGCGTAAAAGAGCAAAGCGGACGGAGCAATTCTAGCTAAGAATTCGACAGTAAACGTCGAATCCAAAACTGCGGACGACCATCGGGAGTGCGCGCGCGCGCACGCGCCTCACAATTTACTGCGAAATAATGAAGGACTTTTGCGTCAATCTCTCTTTCTCTCTCTCTCTCTCTCTCTCTCTTTCTCTTCTTTCCACCCTCTCTCCCTCTCTTCCTATCTTGCTCTTTCTCTCGCTCTGCGATGGCTCTCGAGTCGTTGGCAGAGCGATTGACATTCCAGCTGGGTTATTGGTACACTGCGTCGAATTCCGCGCCGCGTTCCCTCTGACTCATATTCCACTTCGTCCACGCACTAATTTTTCAATTTATTCCTTCAATTATGCCGACGTAAAACGAGTCGCGATACTGGCCTCTCCTCTGTCCTCTTCCTCCTCTTGTCGTCCTCTTCTCTCTTCTCGCTCGCGCGAGTTTCTCTGCGAAATTCATAAAGTGCACGAGTTCCTCGTTTCATCGTGAACAATCGCTGATATTCATGAGTCTCGTCTTTTCAAATAAAACACGTTCCGCTTATTATTTTAATGAGCAATATAAGCAAGGACACGAGATCACTACATTTTTTCAATACAGCATTAAATGATTGCACGCTCAACTTTTATTCCGTATTTATTACATAGTCATTCCGTTCTGTCTAAAGTGAAACTTAATTAAACAATCCTTTTATTTTAGTTTTAAAATACTGTTTTTTGTTGAAACATTTTTTAAAAATATGTGATATATCATGTTTCTATATTTTAGTATTTGTAATTTTAGAAAAAAAGAAAATTGGAGTACGACAATTACGCAAAATAAAAAATTAATTAGAACTTTTTTGAAATTTTTAGTTTGGGAGTAAACGAAAAAAAATATTATGACAAAAATGCTAGAATGTAAAAAATAGTTCTGACGAAAACTATAGGATATTGATATTAATTTCCTGTCACACTAATCTAATATTTGTTTTATAAATGATAATAAATTAATAACAGATTTTCTTTTCTAAAAATTAAAATTATTAAATTTGAGCAAAAAAATGTATTATTTACTTAAATGAATGTTTATTATAAACAACAGTTTACTAATCCTCTTAATAAGTAAGTGCGCAAGTCCGAGAAAAAAACATTTGAGCGAATTCGAGAAGAGAAGACTAATACCGTCTGAAAGTTGAGGTCGTTTTTTAAAGCGAGAGTGAGAATAAGAAAGGGAAAGAGAAAGAGAGAGAGAGAGAGAGAGAGAGAGAGAGAGAGAGAGAGAGAAAGATAAAAAGAAGCAGAGGGACAGCGAAGAAAGTAAAAGGGTTTCGCTTTTGGGCGACGCAGCATCGTCTGCAGGCGTTGGCGTTATTGCACCGCTCTCACAGGAGGGCGCGACTCCCACACCGAAGAGCAAGAGAGAGAGAGAGAGAGAGACAGAGAGAGAGAGAAAGACAGAGAGAGAGACAGAGAGAGACTGCTGCATATCGTTTGGCACGAGTTTGCGCGCGCGCGTGTGTGTGTGTGTGTGTGCGCGTTGCCTCAGCAGTGGGTGTGCATACGGCCGTGTAATGCCGGACACAATGGCTCGGAGGCTCTCTCGTTCTTTCTCCGGCGTCGAGCGGGAAAGAGAGGGCCGGTATGATGTTTTATGGCTGCGATCAGCCGTAGAAGTATGAAGTGTCGATAGAGCGAAGCGGCAGAAGCGAAGCGGCAAAGATCAAAGGCCCGCGGAGAGCCCGTGGTAGCCTCAGACGCGCGGAGCATCCCTTTCTCTTTCTATCTCTCTCCCTTTCTCTCTCTCTCTCTCTCTCTCTTACGCTCGCTCGCTAGCTGGGTTCCGTCTCTCTTCGATTCACTCGCTTACAGGACCTCCCTTCGCGCGCTGCGAAACGGCTCGCGCCCGCTCCCTGTTCTGGCTTTTCACTGAATCTTTCCTCGCTGAAACTCATTCTCGGTCTTTTTTACCCAGCTTTCATCCAGGCTATTATTCTTATGATTTTTTAGTATCCTCGCCGTTGCATTACTTTTAACCCAAGAGAATTAGGTATTTGCGGTGCAAGCATCTCACAAAACCCTTTTTTTAAATTTTAAACTTTTCCATATGATATTTATTACAAGGACGAAAAATTATATTCATGCCCAATGCATTCGTAAAATAGTTCGCTAATAAACCGTTAATTATTATGCATAAAATAGGGTATTTATTTCATTTATATTAGAGTATTTATTCTTGCATAAATATGCACTGGTGAAAAGTAGAATGAAAAATAGGAAAAAGTAAAGTAAGGCTCTTGGAGGACGAATCTACGAGATATCCGTGAGGTTGTATATATATATATATATATATATACATATATATATATATGTTTGTGTGAATATGAATTGGTGTAGAAAAAAGAAGTTTAGGTAAAAATTTTTGTAGACTAATGTCGGAGAGCGCGTGAATAGCTGAGCAATTTGTAAAGTGATTCAGAGAGCAGGAGAGCTGGGCGTTACTCGGTCAGTCACATCGGAACGAATGAATCGTGAGTCCGGAGGAGAGACGGTCTCCGGAGACCGAGTGGAACGCGATTCACCGATGACCGAATTAATTTTTCTAGGCTGTTACTGGACAAAACGCGCTCGCACGCTATTGGCCCCGCACCGGACGACGCGAACCAAGGTGCACGAGACCAAGGGAGAAAGAAGAGACGGGAGGTACGGGAGCATTCGGTCGCTATTAATTAACCTGATAGACCATAAATAAAACACGGGCCTCTTTGCTCTTTTCTACCTCTCTTTCTCTTTTCTCTCTCTCTCTCTCTCTCTCTCTCTCTCTCTCTCTCTCTTTCTTACTTTACTTCTATAGCTTCGCGCTTCGTTCGCGTTGTTCCTTGCTCTCTAGAGACGAATATAAATAAATAAAAGTCCGGTTCGATGGGCAGTCCGATGCGTTATGTTAATTGGGGCGTTGTCTCCCGGCACACACCTATTCTCATTAGCTCTTTGCTCTTCTTTTCTATCAAAATATCTCAGGCTTCATTTTACTTTACACTCTTCTTTACTTTAACGCATCTGTCTTTTTAGCTTTATATTCGTATCTCTCAAAATTCTTCGTTTAAGTATTTTATTTAAAAAATATATTTTGCAAATAATTTTTATACTCGCTTTAAAATGCTGTAAAATAAAAATAATCGTAACAAATGTATTAATAACGACGACCGATACATATTAAGCACAACGATCAAGCGACTTTCTATTTTGATTAATTTTTTATTATTTCATTCTTTATCCACATTATCGTTGGCTGGATCGTATGATCTATCTCGAAATTTTTGGTTTTCTGACGGGACGCGCACGAGAGGGCAAAGTCGTGCCACACGTTCGTTGTCGTGATGTGATAATATTAGTCGTCACTTTTTTGTGGCACTCGAGTGACCAGTTCTACTCGATAGCCTTTTACCGTTTCCTGCTCTTACCCAATTCACGTTTGTCGTTAACACGACTGTTTGCTTTCACTCGAGAAAATTAAATTCTATAATTTATCGATGAAACAAGATGACTCGATGTAAATTTTATTAAATTAACAACAACTATCTTAAATTTACAATTCCACCGAGTGGATTAATTCAAACATTTCGGATCCGCGCTCGTTCGAGATTATAACGAGACGCGTGTTGTATTTTTATCTTTGTCAGCGAGAATTTTTTTCAGAACTTTGATGCGAACAAGTTTGCAGTTCTCGGGCTTACTTGTGCGATTACCGGGAGGTCGGCCCACGTAGTCGAGAGCATATCTTCTCGTCCACAAGATTATTTATAGGACCATTGTGTAACTGTAGCCACGGGCGCCAATAAATCAGCCTAATTAAAATATTTAATATTTCCTCCAATTTTTAATATTTTTTATATATCGTAAACGTTCTTTTCGAAGAACGCAAGCCTGCTTAGAAAATTAAAATTTATGCGTTTTATTTATTTATTTACATAATTTTTTTCTCTCTCTCTCTCTCTCTCTCTCTCTTTTGAAAAGAATTAATAACAAATAAAAAGTCGACGCAAGGTAAATATAATAACATGTTATAATATAGCGTACGCAGATATTCATAGAAAGTATTTATAAAAGCCATAAGCCATTGTCTGGCCTGAAAAGTCATCGTCTAGCAAGAGTGCGCACGGTGATTTGGTCGTGATCGCAATAGCGGAATTGAACCGTACGTCGTTATCCAACGACGTCGTGCAGCTTCATAAAAGAGAAAACAAAAAGAACGGACGGAGATGGAGACGTGAGACAAAATGGCTGATATAAAGAACAAATAAATGACGAAGGCAATAAGAGAAAGAAGAAATGGATCAGAGCGAAGGAGAGAAGAGAGAAGAGCCGGCGATGAGAGAACAACAAGGGCAAAATAAAAACGGAGAAAGAACAAAGACGGAATCAAAGAGTGGATACGAGGTATGAGAGGAGATATAAGAGACAGAGCTGGCGAGAGCCCGCACACCGTACCGTGTAATTTGTGATGGCTGCCATTACCCATAAAAAATCTATTAGACTTACCTCGAGCGACTTATGCTCCCCCACGTCGTTATATGTAAAGATCTTCAACTCTGATGTAGTCTGCCGCTTTTGATTATCTTTCCTTTTCTTCTTTAAATTTTTCAATATTTTTTCTTAGCTCCTTTAGTTTTTTCAAAGTCCACAATTGCAATTCAATCGCCTTAATTTTCGCTTCATCAAAATGCCACGCGGTTTCAAATCGTCATTTAGCGCATGAAAAACGCCGTCAACTTCATTTTTAAAACTTGTTATGTATCTTTAATCTAGTTTCACAAGTATTTTATCCGAGTGTACGAGCGCGCAAGGCTGCATTAAATTTAGTTTTTCCCACCGTCGTGGCATTTATCGAAACTTTTCGCAAGAAGGTAAGCAATAAACACTAAGTATTTCCGCGTATCGATGATTATACGGATCGGACGGACGATGCGAGCGCGCGTCGAACGACGATCATCATTACGACGATCGGCGCGAGCGAGCGAGCGAGCGAACGATCGAGCGCGCGCACACAATATCGCAACGGTGTGCCGTTAAGCGACCTTCGCTCGGCGTCGATACCGATCTATCGGCTGTGATAATGCACATACGCAAAATTTAATATCGTAAGCGTTTGCGCCCAGAGCTAAGCTTTATCGGCTTAATATGGACTTTTACAATTTTTCTTTGCGCTCCAATCACGATATTTTGCCGGGCTTTATGAGACAATATTACGATTTTTAGCCGATCGATGGAACCTCGTAATACCTTTCATGCCCGGAATAGTTTTCTATACACCAAATTACCTGCATTTATATTCAATTGCTTTAAATTAGGCATTATAACTTATTTGTTATTAGCGCCTTTGAGATATTCCGATAAAATCGTGCGCTCAACTAACGTAAACGTTATGTTTTATGAATAAATTTAACCACGCGTGCAAGTCATGCTGGCGCTCTTCACAAATAAATACGTTCAATTACATACGATTAAAGTTATAAGTTCAACGGTATAAGCGTTACACAAAACAATGGTCTACACAGAGCACAGCTGTAAAACGTGTACTCGAGCACAAGAGGCATGCTCCCGTAAACGCTTGTCTATTAAAAAATTATCAATTCCAATAAATGCAATTTTTAATATAATTTTAGAGCCGTAATATACTCGTATGGTATATACATGCGTAAGCTGATTTAAGAAGCGAAAAATACGATACATCTTTTGAATAAAATTTTAAAATAATTTAGCGAAAGCGTGGGCGAGTCGATCCCGTCGAAACGCAGCTTTGATCTCGAGGAAGCTGCTAAATTTTAACGGAAAATCGAGAACAAGCAGGCCGTATCGGTGGCGAGTAGATTAAGCTCCGTAAGCGACACGCTTGACTCTCCGATACATTTGTCGGCATTGTGTGCAAGTGGCTTAATTCCATCAAGCAGGAGGCAAGCAGCATCGCGCGCCGGAAGCACGTTTTATGAGAGCGCACATGTTAACCGGGCCGGATTAACATTAATTTCAATAGCCAGAACGCGCGTGCGCGCGCGCGCCAGCAATGATAACAAACAATTAAGCCAAGTAAAGTCAGTCGCGCGGCGAGATGAGATCATCGATGCTGCGAGGGTGTCGGAGCCGCCGACTTGACACGTAGATGCGCCGTATCCTATCATTAAACTCGTTAACACTAGCCACATCAAACCAACTAATAGATCGTCAACTATATTAATTAATAACTCTCTCTCTCTCTCTCTCTCACTTCCCCTCTCTTGCTATTCCTCTTTTCTCTCTCCCCTCCTCCCGCTCCTTCGATCCGTATACGCTCGTATACACGCGATGCTTATTTGCGATTACTTTTTTCGTAACGAGAATACTTGTCAAAGCGCTGAGGTAATCAAATTAAAAAGAAAGCGAATCCACAAGGCGAATTACAACGGTACAACGTCGTTTATTATTTAAAAGCTCTGTATATATAATCTAGTATAGTCGCGAGCACTCGAAATGTTGATCGCGCGTCCAAGGGAAAATAAACAGGCGTATAATCAATAGTAAACAGAGATGAAGCACATCTGTCATCGAGCGCGATGTTGACACTTTGTCTGCATTAATTATTAAACGAGAGCCGAGACAATATCCTGCGTCTGAAGCGTCGTTTAGCTAGCGTTTGGTGTCAAGTCGATGCTGTGGAATGATATCACCAATGAGATCATGGCGTCCGACGTACGAAAATAGTCGGCGAGCGGAAAAAATACAATCAATGAATCATCAATTAGGGCCAGCGCTGCCGTTATTTTTAACCAATTAGCTGTTATTGCATACTCATAAGTCAAAGGAACGCCTCAAAACGCGGCTCTCTTTCGCGCTCTCCCCCACGTGGCTCTCTTGTGCGACTCTCTCGTGCGGCTATCGTGGCAAAACAAATGAGAAATGATCTTCTTGGTAATCAGTCCTCTTGATTCCTTTTGCCGACGTCTTCGTCTCGCTCCTTTTCTCCTCTCGGCGTCCATCGGCGGCTTAGAGTGTTAATGAACGCGGCGCGGCACTCGCAAGAGCGAAGAGTAAGCGAACCGGCGCTGTCGACTCCGATGCACCGCCGTTTTGGCCCACGCGACCTCGTGATTACGTCGCACGCGGGCGCGTGCGAGCCCCTCCCGGTCTGCGAGACCGAAGTCCCAATCTCGGCCAACGACTCGCCACCGCTTCCTCCTTTTTCTTCTATTTCCATTGAATAGTTATCGGCAGCCCCTTTCTTTTCGCGACTTTTTCCTTAATTATTCCTTATCATACATTCGCGGGCGGCGAATAATTTTTTCCTTTTGCTATTTCGCCTTATTTTTCCCCAGTCGAGCAATAAATTGCCCGATAAACTAAATTGTACTTTTCTCTGCTCTGCGATTTAATTTTAATTTTAATTAAAAATTAAAAAATAGTTTGTTAAAAATTGCGCGTGCTTCCAAGTTAAATTCAAGTTGTGTTAATGATAATAATATACAAATAATAAAGTTAATTATGTATTAATCGATTTAATTAAAAATGTGTAAGTTTTGATGCCCGGATTCACGGGAGTTTGAATTAGAGCACTGTCAGCCCTTAATTAAAGCCCACGCGCAAAATTTATTCATGTAGTTATATTCTCTCATTCGTCTGTAAAAGGTTCGACACTTTCGCCAGATTTTCATCTAAATTAACAAAGAATCGCGAAATTTGCAAATTTATCCGAAGGCGGACAAGAGTCATTTTTCAAGAACTCGCCGGAAGTTGGTGCTTTAGTGGCGTACCAAAAGTTCACTATATAAGTATAAGCGCAAGTATATGAGATCGAGGGAGAGAGAGAGAGAGAGAGAGAGAGAGAGGCGTTTTCCTAAGTTCGCGTCGTTTTCCACGGCAGCTCCGTAAAGCAGCGGATCGGCGAGCCCGGGCTAATACAGCAAAGTTTTCGCATCATCCGTCGACCATCTTCGAGCGCCTTCCCCTTTCTCTCCTATATATTCGTTTCTCTCCGCTCTCCGTCTCTCTATCTTTCTCCCCGTGGTCTCTTGCTCCTGGCGCTTATTAAGTCTCGACGGTGATTTCTCCGGCTCACGGCTTGACTTTCGAAGGGAAAAAGACTCGTAGATTTTCGTCCAGCCCGGCTCGCTTTTTCCACGTGCCTTCAAATTATAATGAGTTTAGCGACTCGTGTGTCTATTGCCTCGTCAATCTTCCTTGCCGCGAGCAAACTATAAAAGTGTAATAATCCATCGAATGGACGAACGAGAATCGGGAAACCAGAAAGGAATTGACTGCGGCGAATTTTTATCAAACTCGACGAAATTAGCCTCTCGCGCTCGCCCCTTTTATGGGTTTATTAGAAGCCAATCAGTGAGCTCGAAGCCTCTAATCAAAGATTCACTACCTCTCTCTAGCATTATGGCATTATTCGCTCTCTCTCTCTCTCTCATTCTCTCTCTCTATTCCTTTTCTTGTCCCCATATTTTATCATTATTTTCTTCGGCACTTGTATCCTTCTTCTTTTTCTTCTTCTTTTTTTACCTAAACAACTCGTTAGTGGCATATTATAGTAGTCATTCGTCGACAAATCAAATTCGTGATTGTAAACATCTCCTCGACCAATCAACCTCGCAATTTTGAATTTACAGTGAATTTTACCTAACTAACGTTGTGCTGCTATCCACTTTTTTTGTTTATATTTTAAGCTTTAGTTTGGCATCTAGAAAGTTGCCTTTTTTATATTATAGACCGCTCAAATGAATTAATTAATTATTAATATATTGAAAAGTTTATGAATTTAATGATTGCTTTTTCGCGTAAGCTTATAAATAAATTCATTTATAACAACATTAAAGGCTGAGAATATTTTTGTTTGATGTTTTAAATACGCATATTTAAAAAGAAAATTATTCTTTAATAAATATGTAAAGAATTGTTCATAAATTGAATGTTTTTATTATCTTTATGTTTTTATTATCCACGTCGTGGCTTCCACTTTAAAAATCAACGATTGCGTGAAAAGAAACGTGTGGATTTTCAACCCGCATGAAATTTTACAATTGCAACTTACACTTAACTTATTAATGTCGATCGTCAACGATTGAATATCCTCGGCATACGGGAAAAAAACGTAATTTTGTCAATTTCTTTAATTATAATTAATGTACCTGTAATTGCAAACAATTGTTATTATTATTATTATTATTATTATTATTATTATTATTATTTATTTATTTATTTATTTTTATTATTGTGTTAACTTTGATTAATAATTCAAGTATTTAGATTAAAAATATAAATAGATAAAAAATGGTGAGCCACACAATCGAGCGAATATTGAGCGAAAAAAAAAATGTAACCGAAAGACTGCTTCGATGCAACGATAAAAACGATTATTATTTATGCATTTTTATCCGGTGTTAAACGTTAAGAAGAGCCGGATGAGGTGCGGCTAAAATTAGGTTCGGCAATAGATCAATCAGATATAGGCTATTGGATTATTGAGGCAAAATCATGAGAATGCAAAAGGTCGAAAAGAATCCGAGAGCACATTCGACCGATCAATTTATAGATATTTTCACAAAACCTTTCCAACGAATATTTAAATATATGGGAATGAGTGCGGCAAGAGCCTTATATTTTTCTTAAAATGAACGACAAAAATATTCGCCATCAATTTTCTTTATTTAGTATTTGGTCCTGCCAATGAGACGGCTCGACCTACACTCGACACCTACGAGTTCTCGTCGTACGCAGGACAAGAGGAAAGGAAGATACGCGACACACCCCGGCCGCCGGAAACTGACCTAATTGTGACTTATGGTTCCTCTAATAGAAACGACATTTTGTTACTTTTTTTTAAGGGTTATTTTTTTCTTCTTTTGTAAAAACAAACTCTTCTAATACCTTGAATTTCGGTTATTTTACGTAAAGTTAAATATGTCTTTCTTTGTTAAAACTTTCTTTTTAGAGATAAATATGATTTCGTAAATATTTACTTTACTTATTCATAAACATAAATTAATAATTAAAATTAAATCAATAAACCATCTGTGGAAAATATTTGAATAAAAAATATTTATAGATTACAATTGTTTATGAATTTTTCAATAAAACACTGATATATTTTTTTCTCAAAACATCGGTCATTGGTTTTCGAATATTTGGAGCAGTCAACGAATGCAAGGAGATAATCGCTCCATAATTTAAGACGGTCAAAATCGCGAGAGTCAGCAAGCGCAGGAAAGGCAATGTTCGAGTTCGCGCATTACCTGTTGTTTTTGTTTACGAAGAGCGACAGGTGTACGGTGCGCCACCCAGCTGCCGACTTTGTCCGGATATCGCTCATGCAGCGCTACCTGCAAGTTTCTTGCCAATGGACAATCGTCCGATTCCTTCCCTCGCACAGCTGTAAGAAAATATTTTCAACTTCTGCTTTTTTCCTTTTTTCCCCTCCCCCCAAGCCTTCCAAATTGATGCATTACTGCATTATCTATTAGGTCGGTGATCTCGCTATAAAGTTAAAAATTATAATAAATGATTTTTTTTTCGTCGACATTTGGGCGTGACAAGTGTAGCATATGTTATCGATAATTTAAATTTAATGTAACTTCCGGGATCTACGTAAAACAATTTCGAAAAAAAAAATTTCGTGCAAAGTTTTTCCCGAGTTTTTAGAATAAGTAAAGATGTGGCATAGCAAAGTGCAACGACAATAAAAGCATAAGATAGCAAATTCCATAGATCCTCGAGTCTCGCGATGCATTTTTTTCTTCAACGTTTACTCACTTGATCAAAAGATTTCTTTTGCTTCTTATTTCGTCTGGCTTGGAATCTTTCTGCTGCACAAGAGTCTCGCTTCTCATTTCGTAACTCCGCTGTTTTCGAAAGCCATATCAATTTCGCGATATTACTTTGAAAGTACCGACTGGTCCGCGATGGCGTGAAAGACGAGCGAACGATGAGACGACGAAAAGAGAGCTCGGCGGTAAACGAGAGCATACGTCGTTAATCCTTTGATTTTTGGAACCTCTCTCTCTCTCTCTCTCTCTCTCTCTCTCTCTCTCTCACTCTCTCTCTCTCCTTCGCGCTCTTTTTCCTCCTTTCGTCCCTTCCTTCTCTTCTTCTTCTTCTCTCGCTGCCGTTTGCTCTCTCGGGACATGACGCGGGGGTGAATTCATCCCCGTCAAGGCGCGACTGGATATCAAAGCCGCTATTTATAACGACCTCGAGCAAAGCCAACTTACGCGCACATACGGCTCGCTCGGTGATTTCCCAGCCTCCGCCTCTCATCCTCCGTTTCCATCGCGCGCTCGCTCGCTCGCGCGGCATTAGCCCTCCCACGCGCTCGCGCACTGCAACGTAATCCCGCTCGCAAGACGCAAGCGAGCGGCGGGGATGACCGACGCTCCGACGTATTTGCATATAGAGAGCGTTTGCTAAGGGAAATAGAAGGCGAATACGTGACGGACGGGCGCTCCCCCGGTAACCGCCCGTCCGACCTCCCGTCCGCGGATAAAAGCCGGCCAAACCAAACCCCCGCGCCGATGAAGCGGTCTTATCCGAGCGCGGCTCCGAGCCGTCCACCTTCGCTCTAAATAACCGACACCTTCGCTCGGAGTTGCCGCTGCGAGAAGAAGGAAAGAAAGAGCGCGCGCGCGCGCGCTGATAAATTGCGAAAGGAATAGGTAGCAGGCGCGCATGTACTCGAGTCATTAATTATAAAGACGAGCGACGACGCGGCGCGCGCCACCGCGCGAGCAAGAGAGCCCGTCGTCCCGGTCCCGGCGCTGCTCGCCTCTAATTCGCGTTCCTGGGCTCGCTCGTCGGAGCGCTCACGGCTCGTTGAGCGCTGTTGCATCAGCTGCCGGCGGCCGAGTCTCCGAGATGATTAGTGTAATCGCCGTCTTAATTTAGTGGAGTGGCGCGACTCTTTTCTCCGCCGCGCGCCTCGCTCCCCCGGCGTTTAGGCTTTTTTCGGCAGGCTGGCCTAGCCACGGCGAGCGGAAAGGGGAAGCGCCTGGACATTGTTGCTCGATGCGCGAGAATCTCGCGAGCCGCGGCAACTCCGAGCGATGAATGGCTGACCGAGCCCGATTATTTATAACCGAAGAAATTAGTCTTGATGATAAAGCCGCGCGCGGATAATTCGTTCCTCTGTCGGCGTCGTAATAATTTATTTCGCGAGCCGCTCAAGATGTATTCCCATTGAAATCGTCCGTTTTCGCTCGTCCGTCGTGCGAACGCGAGGAAAATCGCAGATTTGACTTTCGGCCGGTTTGTTTTGCCGAGAAATATCTGTGTAGGCAAATGGCTTAAATCAAAATAACGCAAATCGGGCCGCGTCTATGGCGTCCCTTGATAAGGGTTCGCAAGAGGGTTGCTGAATGATTAGAGATATTAATATTGCTCAGAGCATATAAGGGTGAAAATTCTGGGTGACTTGGCAAAGGGAAATCTTCTTCCGTATTGCTACATTCCGTAGAGGCAGGCATATTCACCGATTACCAAATTCATGAAGACATTCGATCTCGACTCTTGGAAAAATAAAATTAAGATATTTATATAGCGATGAGTAAAAACTGCTTCGGTAAGAGCTGCTCCGATAAAAATGTTCGCGTTATTAGTGGCGCAGAGTGTACAGACAGCTCTAAATTAATATATTTATTCGTTTACCGAATGATGATATTATTTATACATCTATGTAAGTAGAAAAAGCAAAACATGTCGTTTTAAGAAACGATGGCAATTTTTTATTCCAGCTTAGCGTGTAACGATACATTTTATTTGCTTGCAAAATCCAGCTTCAATAATTCTAGTAGCCATAGAATTAGTGTACATATAGGTAGTCTATTTAAAATTTAAATAGAAGGTAAATCGTTGTTTATAGCTCCTGCAGGGAATATTTCTCTGCGCGAACGAACCGGCGAATCTCGATCTTCCGACCCGATTTGTGCACCGTGCCAAACAACACTTTGGAGCCACGGGGTAGTAGTGGTGGGGGTGGTGGCGGTGGTGTATGTCAGTGCCGGTAGCGAAGGCGGCGGCGGTAGTGGCGGTGGCGAGACTCCGCAAACTAATTCTAATCTGGCGGTACCGACAAATCGCTCGCCATAAATCCACGACTACCAAGAAACCAGCGCCAAGACGTTTCGTAATCGAAGATAAACTCGCGCCTTCTCTCTCTCTCTCTCTCTCTCTCTCTCTCTCTCTCGTCTATCTGCCTTTCTCTCCCCTTTCCCTGCCCCTCGCGCTTTCATAATCTTACTTTCTCCCTCTTCTCCCTCCTCTATCAAAGTCCTCTTATTCGTCGTCGTGGCTTGCACTTTTTATCTTCCATTAACCTTCCGCGCGACAAAAGCCCTATGTGTGTGCACCGGCAGTGGCATTTGCATAAGAAATAGAAACAAAATATATACACCGAGCAAAAAGAAGAGGCGCACTTCCGGCGTGTGTTGGATAGTAAAAAGTTTTGGTAACGCGAAACGCAGCGCGGCATTCGACCGGTCGGGTAAGCTTCTTCGTTTCCTGCACGCGAACGGTCTCTCGATTGTTCGTCCGGAACAACGAACCTTCGCGTTCCATCTCACTTGCCTCTCCGAGCCGCTCTCCCTCCCCTCCTCTCTCCGAGCGCGAGCTCGACTCTCGATGTCCATAGTTCATACATCACCGAGATTGAAACATTTCCTTATTATTACCGCTGTCGGCATAGATTAATTCGTGGAATTTACATAGAAAGAGGGAGTAGGGGGCAGCGGGAAGTTTGCGCTCGCGAATATAGCGATATTCCCGAATGGTTGGGTGATGCGTCTCTTCGAAAGGATGAGAGTGGGTAATCGCAGACCGAGGCGAACGAGCGAGCGGGGCTTGTCTTTGTTTAATTTCAGCTCTCCATCGTCCATCTATTCCGTCTGATGGGGGTATTTTCCACGCATTCCGAGTATTTTCTGTTTCTCTTGCTTTTCACGCGACGCTAAGCCGGGGATCAGTCTTTCATTAATGTATTAACTAATCAATTTAATTCCATGAGATAATTAATTTCCGTCGAAAGTCTCGTTCGAACAAATGTATAGCGACGTTAAGTAGACTCCGAGGAATTTCAACATTTCTCTCGATTATGCGCCGAACCTTAATTTTGTATCGAGCAATCCTGTCTCTCTCTCTCTCTCTTTTTCCTTTTTTTTTTTTTTTTTTTTTTTAATTAATATCCACGAGCAACCACAATTAAAAGGCCTTCTGCTCCAATTTTTCCACGCATCAGATGTGCCCTTGAAAAATAGCTAGCTAGGCGCGATTTTTGGTTATCGCGATTTAATACTAACGAGCCACGACAATGCCAATAAATTTACAGTTGCGAACAGTTCATTTATCGAAATTCCGGGAGAATAACGATGCCGAACCGAGACACGCACCGTCTGTGTGTACAGAGAGGAGCTAGAGAGAAACGTCAGGACGGTCGGGCGGCCCGCGGTGACCGAACAGTTCCGCCGATGGCCTTGCCGCGTTCGGAGCAGCAAAGCATTTCTCGTGGCACGGGTTCTACTCCTATCGATGCTCACCGGATGCGAATGAATGGAAGTCGGTATGCTTTTGACCAGCGCACAAAGCATCTTTCTCGTACGTAAGTGTACACGTGTATTATTTTTATGTATATGCTCGTTTTTCCTCTGCCCCAAACTCCCCCGCTCGTGCTCTTGCCCAGTTGAGTCAAATAATAAACTCTTGAGCTTTAAATCGTTAAAGGGTCGCGAAAAAAAATTAACGAGCGTGACGAAAATACATTTGCTTTGTCGTAGCACTTTTATTTTTAGATATACTTTGTAAAAAAAAAACAAGTTCCATCATAAAAATCATTAAAAATTGCATTTATCTTTTTAAATATTATTCGTTGTGGAATATGTAAATAAGGCTGCTGATAAATCGTCGCTATAAAATCAATAAAACTGGTGTAAAAGTTGCCGTTAAGTAGCGCGATTCATAACTTTGACTAAGATTATCCCACGCTTGTTTTTAAATTTTCTCAGTTATTCTCGTTACAAATTATAACAGTAATCAAGTCATTATCTCGTTCTCTCATATTAATACTCGTAATATGTCGTATCTCAACGCCTTTTGCGGGTTTCGCGTTAACCACGCAAATAATTCAAAATCCTTCCAGTCTCCGGGGCTTGAGTATCCCGCAAAAACAAGTAGCATCGCTGGATTTTTCCACACCGAAGCTCGCTTGTAAAATTCAAGAAAACTTTAACATTAATATAGCAGCAAATCAGAGAATATTTTTTTCCTCGGTAACTCATCGTGGAAGACGAGCTCGGCGGAAAAGGAAACGCAAGTAACCGGTGCGGCTCTCGCGAGGCAGAAAGAACGATGGAATGACTTAAGGAAGAGAAGAAATTTCCAGGCTGCTCCTTCGTTCTTCTCGTAATCAGCTTTCGATTATTTATCGCTCTATTAATCCGGGAATAGGTCCCGATCGGGTGCCCAATTTGTAATCGTTAAAGCCAAATCCAACGCCCGCTCCTTTTTATTGCCGCACGGCAGCGAAAAATATATAGAAGCTCCTTTGCGCGAAGGAGAGAAGGGAGAGGGTTGGATGGCTGGGAAGGGGAGAGGTGAGCAGCGCACCGGTCTTCCGCATATTATTTGCTTCGAGCATCGGTTATAAATGAGCCGCGCTAAACTCATCGATAATTCAAGTTTTTGTTTGGAGCATTCCGCACTTTTTACAGCCTCGCTTTTTTACCAAGCGAGAGAAATAATGTTAAAGGAGATAAAGCAAGTTTGGCTTTATAAATTCGTTTTACAATTTTCGCCTTTCGAAGTATTTTGTCAAACTAAATCCTATTGCTCGTGAACGTATGTGCAAATTCGGGAATAACGGGAATAAAATCGCGCCGAGATTGTACGCGCATTATTAGTCCAGAATCTTAATCGCGAGGAGCTGCCGCGCCGAGCCTT